>ML769329.1:498797-718193 GCA_009732865.1 Stipitochalara longipes BDJ | reverse complement strand
ATAATACCCTTATTACTTAATAATAATATAAATAATATATAAAAAATATCTCTATTAAAGGCACTTGCATCATGCGTAGCTATGATCATACTATTATATAACTCTTATAATTATACTAGTAATTAATAGTTCCTATAAGACTAATACTAGTATTTATTCTAATTATAATATTAATTTCTACTTTTATAAGAGCCTTATAAAATTATAAGAGAGTATATATATAAAGTATATAAAAGGATAAGTAGAAGTATATAAGTTAATACCTAGGGAGAGATTAGTATTATCTTATTAGCTTATAATAATTAGTTCTAAGAATTAGTACTATATATTATAAGTAAAGGATACTAAGTCATAGAAGAATATTAAGGGCTCTCTTTATTAGATTAAGAAGGATAATAGAAATAATAAAAGATATACTTATAAAATTAAAATTAACGCGGTTTATAAGATAAATAATTAATAAATTACTCCTCCTCTTACTCTAATTAAGAGCTCTAATAAAGCTTATTTATAGATAATTTAATTAATTAATCTTAAAGCCACGCCTAATTCTATAATAAATATTAATAAGAATAACTCTAATAATAATTTAAATAATCTTAATCTTTTACTTATTTATAAAGGATTATCTAAGTATACTTTAGTGATAATAAGATAACTTAATTAGAAATAGTAATATAATTAAGAACTCCCTTATTATTAATATTATTATAAGTAATTATTTACTAGAATAAGATATATAAGAGATAGTTATTCTAATACTATAAGTAGAGGCACTAGTAATTATTATTACCTTAAGTCTTAAGACTTATATCATAAGCTCACTATAAGAGAGTTAGATAAATAGGCTTAATTAATTAGTATTAATAAAATTACCTTAAAGGTCCCACTTACTCACTAGATTATAGTATATATTATAGGTGAGAAACTCTATAAGAATAAGAGAAGAGGGAAGAAGAAAAAGATTAAAGATAAAGATAAAGAAATAATACTAATACCCCTATTAGTAGTATTAATATAACCTTAACTATTACCTCCTTTTAATTAATATATACCTCCTTTATAGTACTTATTATACCCTTAATACTACGCCTAATAGCCTTAATATCCTCTTCCCCTAGTTTACTAATACCCTCCTTTATAATATAGTGAGTACTATAACCCTTAATTTAATTACTAGGTTGCCTTACCTTAATTAGATTAAGAACCTTATCCCCGTCTTATAATTCCCTTATTACTAATTCACGAATTAGTTAATAATTAATATTATAAATTATTAGATTATTGCTGGGCGTTTAGCGAGTACATAGATTCCCGACACACTAGGCATAGAGAATCAAGCTTCATCACCCTCACAGTTTATCGTGTTTGCCCAGCATTCTGGTAGCAACGCCTTCAAAACCAGTTTTCCATCTCGATTTCATCGAGAGGAAAGCGACCAGCCTTCGGGCAACCAGTCCACCAATCGTGGGCACCACTGAATCCAATTCAGACCACGCTTCCGCTGATTTGTTCATCGGTCGCTTCCGCGACACACGTCATTCCAGGACCCCACACACTTCAATCAACGCTCAACCACCGACAACCATCGATTTCGGGCATCACACAGTCGTTTCCATCAGGAAAATTACTTATTTGACCGATCCATTTCTTTTTTCAATCGAAAAACGACCGGGAAACCCAGCGCACGCCGCTCGGAATTCTCTCGCTGCGGATGTCGGAAGCTGCAGAGCTCGCTGCACAGCTCAGGGCCTTCTGCGAGACGGGCCACGACTTCGCAAACCATATCCCCCCTCATATTCTTACGGAAATCGAGCGAATCTGCGGAGAAATCCAACGACCACCATCACCATTGGGTCGGCAGACTCGGGTTCGATCGGAAAGCACAGCTCCAGAACCGATTGCGGCTTTCCCAGATACCTGGATACATACCAGAGCCACATTCAGGGCAGCGGTTCGACGCCTAGAATCCCTTTTAGGCCTCAATCCCACACCATCGGAATCAGGTAGCTCGAATTTCAATCGGAGACAACAATCAGCGTCGGAAACTTCACGATCAAGAAGTGGGAATTCCGACACTCCAGTAGAAACCCCAGAGGACGCTGACATGGCGAACAACGCTCCGGGTGGAGGGCCCACTGGGGGAATTCTGCCACAAATGAACGCCACGGACCAACAATCAATCGCCACAATGGTAGCCAATATCGTTTTCCAGTTACAGCAACAACAGGCAGCCCAACCGAATCCGCAACAACAGAACCAGAATCAGAGCAATTACATCCGACCGGAAGAAGTTGGGGTGTTCGATCCTGACCCAAAGGATGTGGAAATCAATGGATCGGGAATCATAAGCGTCGGAAAGCTTACGGTTTATACGGACATATACGCCTTCACAAACCGGATTCGAGAAATTGCCATCAAGAAAGGCGAAGAGGTAGTACAGGAAAACTGGACGTCCTGGCTTCGTGGAGAAGGAATCGTTTGGCACACACACGAGCTTTCCGAGCTGGAAAGAAACCTCCTCAACGGGGCGACGGTCGAAAACATTTGCAAGGCACTGACGAATCGGTTCAAGGAATCAGCTAGCAGCGCGATGAAGAACATGGGAAAACTAAGATTCGGTATCTCCAACCTCCAACGAGGAGAATCCGTCCGCAGCTTTGCACAAACGATGTTTCGTCATGCCAAAGCTGCTGGCATGGAAGCAGATTTCTTACAATTGACCGCCGCGTACAATGCACTTGATCTTTCGGTTCAGGCTCACGTTTCGGTCCCGACGGAAACTACATCGAAAAGAAAGTGGCTGGAGGAAGTTGACCAAAAATCGACACTTTTCGAGAACATGGTCGAGAGGGCAAACGCCAACACTCGACGTTTCCCGAATAATCGCAGAGGCAAGCAAATTGATTACGCCGACCGTGGCTCTCCACGTTTCGGTCCCCGTCCCTTGCAGGTTTCTCAAACTCAGTTTCCTATGAGCGTTCAAACCAACTTCCAGCCGTCGTTCCCGCGTTTCCCGCAGCAGCAGAACTACCAAGGTTATCGCAACCGAGGTGATTTCGGCACTGGCCAGGGATATCGTGGCGGATTTCAAGCTGGGAGAGGCGTTTTTCAGCAACAGAATAATGCTAACCGTCCTCAGAATCAGCCCCAACAACAATACCAAGGGCAGAAAGCTTTGCCGGCGCCTCGCCAACAGCTACAGATCACCAGCGGAAACGGCTTCGTTCCGAGGAATCAGCAGTGGGGGTACAAATCCCGTGGAAACGGGTATTTCCCTCAACAGCAGAGAGCCCACTTTGGTAATGAGGTTTCCGAAGAGGAAGTAGGAGATCAGGAAGGGGGCGACGGATTCTACGGGGAATCTGAAGAACCACCGGAGAATTTCGGCGAGGAAGACTATCAGGACTACGCGTATACTGGCGAAGAGCTCCTCGACGACGAACCGATCTCAAACTTTACGGCGGTCAACTTTGCCCTTCACGGCAGTGAGGATAAACAACCTAAGAAGGAAATCGCCTGCAAGAAATGCAAGAAATCTTTTCCCAGTAACAATCAGCTCCACAAACATGTACGAGAAGATAAGTGCAAGCGCCCTGGCATCTTGAAGAAGAAAGCACTGCAGCCCACAGTTGAGTCGGATAATGAAGATTCCGCCGACAAGTTGGCATCGGAACTCGCCGCCACGGGATTCCACGTGACGCCGGTCATGGAATCGAAGGTTGACTCCAGAGCCGACATTGGAACCGGCTACGGATTCAGGAACTGGCACTACGTTACAGCCATGTTTATGTTCTCGCCCGAGGGTCTTGCGCACAAGGTCTGCATGGACACGGGATGTTCGGTCACGCTCATCGATAGGAAATGGCTGCTGGAAAACATGCCTGACCTGCCAATCAGGACGATGGCGAAATCCCTACCCGTGCGAGGAATTGGTCCGGGTAAAATCCAGTCAATTGAATATGTGGTGTTGAGCATGTATTTCCCAGGAATCGACCCAAAAACCAACGGGAAAGTCTTGGCGAAGATCACGAGGGAGGCTCACCTCACAGATAACCTGGCTGCGAAACTCCTCGTTGGCACGGACGTTATCGTTCCCGAGGAAATCGATATCATCACATCAAAGAGAATGGGTCACATAGGAAGCTGTGGCGTTGACATCGAAATCGAGGTCTGTCACAGAAAGGGAATCCCAAAATCGCCCGTCTGTGTCACAGCAGCACTCACGATTCCTCCATTTGCCTCAATGGCGATCCCGATCCATCATACGGTAGATGCCGAGGACAGGGATCTGCTTTTCGAGCCCGATGAAACCCCAGTTACTCTATTCGTCCAGCTCGCAAATAAGAATATGAGCACGGTTCTCGCTAGGAACGACTCGGCAAAGCCGATTTATTTGCCACGGAATTACCGCTTGGGAAACCTGATGGACATCGAGTATGATAACGGTTTTCCAGTAATGAATGTAGATGTCATGGATCTGGCCGCCCGTTTCCCGAAGGAGGTTCCCATGAAGATTCCTGTCGACCACAGTGCAGATAGATCCAGCATGGAAACGACACATCACACAGGGGCTACCATCTATGGTGACGTGGAGACCGCTCAGAAGTTTTCCGACCTTCTGGACGAATTCCCTGAGAATCTTTTCAATGATATCGGATTTGTTAACCTGCCTGAGGATCGTTGGATGAAGATTGAGTTGCGACCAGACTGGCTGGACAAAATTTCAGGCAAAACAAAGATCTACAAGGCCGGGATCCGTGACCAGAAGGTCATCGACGAGACATGCGAAAAATTGGAAGCCCAGGATAGACTGTACCCTACCATGGAACAGGTCCCAATGGCTTTCCCAATGTTCGTGGTCTACAAGCAGGTTCCATCCAAGAAGGAACCTGTGGGCCGCGTGGTTGTTGATGTTAGAGAGCTGAACGATGTCGTTATCCCCGATGCATACCCAATGCCAACTCAGGAGGATATGTTACAGAGAATCATGGGATGTAAATACATTACCGTCGTGGACGCCACGAGCTTTTTCTATCAATGGAGAACTCACCCGGAAAGTCAAAAATATCTGACGGTAGTTTCCCATAGGGGCCAACACACTTTCCGATGCACCTTGATGGGTTTCCGGAATACACCTTCATATGTCCAACGTCAGATGGATATTATTCTCCGGGATTCCAAATTCGCCAAAGCCTACATTGACGACATTGTTATCGCCAGCCGCACTTGTGAGGAACACCTCAGTCATCTGCGAATACTTTTCTCGACCCTGGTAGACTATAATATCGCAATCAAGGGCTCGAAATGTTTCGTTGGGTACCCGTCGGCTACAGTTCTTGGTCGACGTGTGGATTCCTTCGGATTCTCGACTACGAAGGAAAAACTCGAGGCTATCGCGAAGCTAGCCTTCCCAAAAAACGCCAAAGAGTTGGAAACCTACCTCGGAATGGCCGGTTGGCTTAGAGATAAAGTCCCCTTCTTCGCCCACATAGCCAAGCCACTACAAGACCGCAAGACGGAACTCTTCAAGAGAGCGCCGGTGAAGGGAAACCCGAGAAAGACGTTCGCTGCCCGGGAAGCCTTTGCGTATCCAACGGGAGCTGAGCGAGCTTCTTTTACCGCATTGCAAAAAGCCCTCACGGCGGATACGGTTCTTGTTCATGCGAACCCCGACCGAGCACTTTTCTGTGACCTAGACGCCTCTAAGCAACGGGGAATCGGGGCTGTGGTGTACCACATCAAGGGAGATCCATCCCATGAATCAATGCAGAAGATTCCATACCCCCCGAGAACCAAGGTGGAACCGATCATGTTTCTTTCCCGCCAACTAAAGGATGCGGAAACCCGGTATTGGCCCACAGAACTCGAGATGGCCGGGTTGGTATGGGTCGTCCGAAAGCTGCGCCACCTCATCGAATCTAACAAGATTCCGCCGGTTACAATCTTCACGGATCATTCATCCCTGGTCAGTATTTCAAAGAAATCCAGCATAACATCGACAGTGTCCACGGAAAAGCTAAACCTCCGGTTGGTTCGTGCTGGGGAATACCTCTCCCGGTTCCAGCTTGATATTCGTCACAAGCCGGGGAAAGCGAACTTCGTTCCGGATGCACTATCACGGCTATCCACGGTGGATGACGGTGAAAAGAAGACGGGATCTGATGTGGATACAGAAGGAGAACTGGATGCACTCCACGCCTATAACGCTGCCGAAGACGAGACCTTGTCCGACGAAATATATGCGGATTTCAATGAGGGCCACGCCTATACGGCAACCTTGGTCGAAATTGCACCGGATTTCAAGCAGAAGTTCATTGAAGGATACGAATCAGATACGCGATGGAAACGAATTCGTACGCAAATCGAGGATAACGATGCCTTGAAGGAAAATCGGGCAGACCTTCCATTCGAGATCCGAGATAGGCTTATTTACCGATGCGCGCATAGCGGGCTTCCGAAACGCCTATGTGTTCCTCCTAATTGCATCAAGGAGGTTTTCGAGCTAGTTCACGGAAATGGGAACGGGAAAGCCCCACACCCAGGCCCGGCGAAGATGACTAGGATGGTTAATGAGAGTTTCTTCATTTGGAATCTGACCCGTGCCATCGAGGATTGGACCAAACACTGTCCGGAATGTCAGGTCCTACAGACCAAGCGCCACGCTCCTTATGGTTCCATGCAACCGATCGAGGAACCACCTGCGCCGTTCCATACCATCACAATAGATTTCATCCTGGCACTACCGGAATCTCACAAAGGGTTCGACTGCATGATGTCGGTGACGGAAAAGGTCAACAAGAAGCACTGTATGATTCCCGGTATGACCACATGGACGGCGGAACAGTGGGCACGGGCATTAACAAGAAAGCTACTCGAACTGGACTGGGGAATTCCAAAGGCAATCATATCTGATAGGGACGCCAAATTCCTTGCCGACCTATGGAAGGGCATTTTCAAGGAGTTGGGTACCAAATTGTTATTTTCGACGGCATACCACCCACAAACAGATGGCCAGAGCGAAGTCACGAACCAGCTGATCGAAATCGCGCTGAGATATTTCTTTTTCTACTTGGAAGACGAGAAGGAATGGCCGGACTGTCTTCCGTTTCTGCAATTTGGTATGAACAATACATACTCGGCAGCGATTGGAAAGTCTCCCAACGAGGCCCTCTACGGTTTCACGGTGAACAATACTGTCGATTTACTCAGCCCCAATGTTTCGAAAAAGTTCACGGAAATCCCAGACTGCAGAATCCAAGTGTCTGACGCAATTGCGATGGGACAAATGGCTGCAAAGTATCAATACGATAAGTCAAGAAAGCCACTTTTCCTCAACGTTGGCGATGAGGTTTACCTCAAGTTACACAAGGGATACAAGTTGCCTTCAGCAAAGAACAAGAAGCTTTCCCAACAACGCTGTGGGCCCTTTCCGATCGTCCAACGATGTGGCCGGCTCGCATATCGATTGGAGATCCCTAAGCACTGGAAGATTCACGATGTATTTTCCATTGCACACCTCGAGCCAGCCCCTAGGAAGAAGGATCCTTTCAACCGGCCTCGACCCGATCACCCGGATTCTGTACACGTGGAAGGGGATACTGCGTACCTCAAATCATGGGAAATTGAAAGAATTATTGACAAGCAAATCACGCCTACTGGACGGGTTCGATATCTGGTACGGTGGAAGGGTTACGGTCCCGAAGACGACAAGTGGCTCCCACTCGGAAAACTGCAGAACGCCAAGGAAGCCGTTCAGGATTACGAAGCCAAGCAAAGACCTACGGAGCAGCATCGAAAGGCTGCGCAAGAGAAATCGAAGAGTCCGACACTTCCTCGGGGTAGGGGAAGACCTCGGAAGTCTTGATTTCCCTCCTACAACAATTTTGGGACGCCAGAATATCGTTATACGCAGGAGCGTGTTGCAGTGTTATAGTGAATGGTATTCACTTTTGGTCCGCGCGGCTACAAAATATTATGATCTCTCGCTTCGTGATCCTTCATCTTTTACCACCACCAACACCCTACAACAATCGCGGACGTCAAATCGTTTTTCGCAGCAGGGCGGTATTGTTTCCGTACCGCATATCTATTTTGCGTCTCACAATCTCAATCGTTTCTTCAAATCCCGAAATACAATCGGAAAACAGCATTGCCAAAGTGATGCGACAGTGACAGCCCCAACACCAGGATACACCACAACGGGTCGGAAGCCCTTTCGAATGCCATCAGTTTCCCACGACCCAACCTTCGAAATGTCTACCATGGGGAATCTTGATCTCCCTGGCAGGAATTCAGCGAGCCAAGGTGACCAAGAGGATTCCAAGACCGGACCCCAGTATTCCTTTGACGGCACAAATGATTCAAAAAGCAAAGATACACCGCCAGGAGCCGCAATGAAGAGCAAAAATCTGCCATACGCGTTTCCGCTCAACCCCTCTGGCGGTCGGAAAAAACGTATGGACAAGGCGATATGGAAATCCATTGAGACATTGCCTATCTTTGATCCAGATTCCGATGAGATCAACTGGACATTGCTTTTTGGCAAGAACACGGAGGGAATCTACCACCCTGATCTCGAATACGCCGATCAACAATGGTCTGATGCAGCGGCCGGAACGGGACTTATCGCAATCCGAGCAGGGAAAGTAACATTCGCGGAGGCGGCGGTTTTCCATTCTGTTTTCACGGCCGAAGGAGATCTACTCAAGATGAGAAAGCATGTGGGAGCACCGTTCCTGGGTCCAGACAACCGACCATTGATCGTTTCCGACGTACCCATGTGCGGCGACGAAAAGGAATGGAAGGAAAAGTCCAGTGCATATACCATCGACGACGTGGAGGCGGCCCCGAATTACAGCGCCTGGGTCAATAAAGTTCTCGCAACAGAACCCAAGAGCAGCGCTGTGGAAACCGACGAGTTGCCAGAGCAATCGGAATCCGAACAGGAATCTTTGAGCATGACGTTATATTCCAAGGAAATCCAGAAGGATCTCGAAAAGGAAAATCGACGTCTCGAGAGAGAGACCTGGAGGATCAAAGGGAAGATGGGAAACCTACTTCTCGAACACAAGGAGGCGATAAGCAGAGCAACGAAGCTCGACCGTCACAACTCTTTACTGAAGAAGTTTACGGGAATATTGCAGCGCCAGCGGGTTACGGAGCTGGAGAAACAAGCCTCGCGTTTGGTGGAAGATGTGAAACGGTTGGGAAATGCCGTCTCGGAACAAAATCCCGGGGACGGAATTGCGATTCTCGAACGACTTGAGGTTGCTCTGGCAAAGGGTCTCGAAGAAATCAAGGCCGAGAAAGAGAATCTCAAGAGGAAACCTATCAATATCGATGAGGATTCCGATAGTGCTTCAGAAGACCTTGAGGATCCCGAGGACGACGATGATATTCCGGGAAGCTCGGAAAAGAAACGTCGATCAGACTCCCCAGCATCCATTACAGGATCAGCCAGTCGAAAAGCAGCAAAGCAGATTCAGGGTGCTTCCCCAGGTCACAGCCGCCAGGTTTCCCTACAGGAAGCTTCAGACGTGGAGCGTTTTCTGAACACCGATATGACTGCTACCGAGTTTCTCCGCTCTCCGGAACCCCTGCAAAAACCGCCACCATTGACCGTGAGAGACTATATGAGGGTCAACGGAAATCCAGCCGACAGCCTTCGACACCCTGTCGCGGACGTCGAGGTAGGGGAAAATT
The DNA here is from genome assembly GCA_009732865.1 of Stipitochalara longipes BDJ. NCBI lineage: Eukaryota > Fungi > Ascomycota > Leotiomycetes > Helotiales > Hamatocanthoscyphaceae > Stipitochalara > Stipitochalara longipes. The sequence continues at coordinate 708,488 of ML769329.1, read as the reverse complement.
CGGACTCAGCCCCCATACTTCGCAAGGCCCGCGCGAAGAGAAGTTCTAAACAGAAGCGGGGCAAGAAACAAGGCCAAAGAAACCACTCCTCGATTCCCTCGAAGGGCAGTAACCCCAAGAAATTTAGCCAAGCACACCTACAGAATTCGGCGGGCCAATCGGGTTTTGAAAGGGGTGACGACGATTCCAACCCCCGCAAATCGAAAGCTGTACAGTTCAAGGCGGAAAACATAAATGCTGCGCGCACGTTAGCGGGAGATATGTCTTTGGACGAAGACGCCGCACATTTCGATGAGGACGGTTCGGAGATGTCGCAGACGGCCCGGCGATTCCTTTCGAGAAACAAGGCGAAGGCTGGAGCCGATATCCAGGCGGCCCGGGAGGAATTTGACAAGGGGTTTACCAAGTCTCTGCGATGGAATTCTGCAGAAGAACAGTACGAAATGATCTTCGAGAAAGGGGGTCAACAAATCGAGACCCGTCTAGCGAAAGCAGACGAGATTCCCCCGGATGGTACTCCTAATTGGCCACCAGCGGAGGGTACTGCATTCACGGTACAGAAGGAAATCCCGGCCCCAGCAGACAAGCCCCAAGACGAAGACGACGAGGATTGGACACTACCACGGTACGCAAAACACTTTGCTGAAGAGATGTATTCTGCAACGTTCGATTCTGAGTGCGTGAAATCTCTGCAACTGGGAGAGGACAATCAGTGGTATACGGTTTTCGAGAAGGACGGGGAAATAATGGACTGTGCACTGGCGACAGAATTCCCTACTGAAAACTGGCCACCAAAAGGAGACAGATACGATTTCCCCCCAACTACCAGGGCAACCGATTCCGACGAGGACGACGATAGGGATGCGGATGGAGTCAACAGATTCAGCGTTGACTTGAACCCGGATACTCAGAAGTACGAGGCGACATGGTGGACCCGTGGACAATTTTTTTCCCGCAAGGCTACACGGCAGGAAATCCGAGACAGAGATCGTGTTCAGCCTGCGAGTGATGAGGAGCGAGAACCGACGCCAGACAACTTTGGGCCAGGTTCCCCCCGCAGCCCGTCCCCCTCCAACTCGGAAAAATCCCCTCGAGTCCCAGCAGGTTTGAGGCTCAATTCCTACAGACAATCCGACCTAGATCAGCATTAATTTCGATTGCAATCCGTCCGACATTAAAGGATATGCGATCTGTCAGTTTTCTTTGGTTTTTCTTTGCAATCCCAAGCTCAGCATGGTGGTCTGTTTGACGGTTCCAGCCCGACGAAATGAGACTTCCTGGAAACCTGACGGTATTGAGGCATGATGATAGATGGGAAAGTTTTCTTTTTTCACGGGCATCTGTATTTAGATTTCGTTTATAGCAAGCGTGGAACAAACCGTTGGTGGACAGCTGCTTCGGGTCTTCAGCGAAGGATTCTCTAGAGGACAGCAGGTTGCTGGGTTGTGATTCCCAGCGTGGTCGCTGGCATTTCTAACGGGGGGAGTTGCTGGGCGTTTAGCGAGTACATAGATTCCCGACACACTAGGCATAGAGAATCAAGCTTCATCACCCTCACAGTTTATCGTGTTTGCCCAGCAATTATTTACTTAAAAAGGAGTAAGATATAAAAGACCGGGTATAATTATAACTTAGTATTAATATTATAACTAAAAAATAAATCTCCCTTAATACTCTTATTTATAAAGACTAAGTCCTTAACCTCTTAAATAAGGATAATATATAAGTTAATATTATTATCCAGATAAGGAAGTATAAGAAGGAATATAAAGTACTATATAAAGCTTATTAAGATACTATTTAAGGACTTATATTAATAGGATAATTATATTATTAAGGAGGTAATTTAATAATACTAGATTTATAATTAGAGCTTAGGAGATATAAGGAGGATAATTTAGTTTATTTCTTTAATAATTACTAGTAATATTATCTCCTTTATTATCCCTCACTTTCTCTTATTATATATATTATAAGTGAATTATATGTGTATTTTATAAGCTTAATTTAAGTAAAGTAATTAATATATATTAAGATATTAAGATATAAGTATAAAAACAAGTATAAGACCTCTTAAAAGTATAAAAAAAGTAATTAAGTAAATATATATTTCTAAATAAATAATCTAGCTTTATATATATTATTCCTATTATAAAATTAAGCTATAATCTTTTCTATATATGTAATTATTACCTTAGAACTTAAATTAATATTATTAAAAAAAGTGAATTCTATTAAGAACTCGAGTATAAACCTAATTACCCCTATAAAAAAGTATAAACCCTCTAAGTAAAAAGACCTAGGAATATTACTTTAATTTACTAGGATACCTTATATACTTATATTTCTAAAATATACTCTTACTCACTAAGTTACTCCTGCCCTAGTATTAACTTTTCTAATAGCTTATTCTAAGAAGCTTTAATAATTATTAAATTGGCTTATCTTATAATAATAGTAGTATTAAATATAGGCCTTAAGGTTATTAAAGCTCTCTTTAATTAGATTAAAATCAGGGGAATAGGGTAAAAGGAAGTATATCTAAATATTATATTATCTAGTAATCTCCTTAATCCTATTAACTTATAAGTAATAAATTAATATATTATCTATAATAATAACTAATTAAGGCCCCGGATATAGTATATATATAAGAAGAACCTGCTTAATAATAAAGTCCTTAAAGATCTCCCTAGTATAAGTGCCTTTAAATATTCGCGAAGTAATATAACTATTAATTATATAAGTTAAAAGAATTAATACCCTCTCCTTCTTTCCTAAGAACTTCTTAACCTTAGCTTAAACTCCCTTATTTATTTATCTATATCTTTAATTATTACTCCTCTTATTATTACTTAATTTATTAATATAGACTAGTTATATTATAATAAAGTCTTAGAGATAATACTACTAGTAGGCTCTTAATTTAGTATTCCTTTATAATATTATAACCTTTAACTGCTTCCTTATAACTTTAATTCTCTTAAGAGTATATGAGATAATTAATTAGTTTACTTTAATACTATAAACCTTAAGAAGAAAGTTAACTAGCTTATCCTAATATTACTAAGGCTCATTATTTAAGAGTAGCCTAATAGCCTACTCTATCTTCTTAGTTATTATATTTGGGGTACCTCCTAAATAGGCTTTAATTAATTAATTCACTAATATATATCTATTATAGTAATTTATTATTTATAGTGTAATATTATAGTCTTTAGCTAATTAGTTAATAAATCAAGTAGAGAGGGAAGGGCTAGTATCACGAAGTATATATTTAATTTATAATATAATTACTATGGCTAGATAATTAAGTATTATAGGACTAAATCCTTCTAGGAAGTTTTAGTATATATACTCCCTATTATTTTAAGCTACTTACCTTATAGATTAGAGTTATAGTTATAGAGATAATTGCGTTTAGATAATTAATTAATATACGCGTTCTAACTAAAAACGCGTTTTGGTATTACTTGGCTAAAAATCGGTCTAGAACTCTAGTTGTGCATATAGCTGTAATTTATAATCGAACCCCTTGCCGAGCCTCGAAAGAGGAACCTCAAAAAAGTTGCCTCAAATTGCACAGCCGTGTAACTCATAATGAAAAAAACACAAATAAGTGATCTCGAGTAATAATCGTGATCAATTCAAAACTAGGCAGAATAAATTTGGACCGTAGGGAATGATAATATTTTGAAGTGCTCGGGGTAAGGTGGCCACGGAGCAAGACCCTCGCCTTGAACAATCAACTTACACAACACTTTATTGACTATCCCTCAGAACACATATTTCCACTCCCATTAAAATACAAGTTTTAAGCACTCATTCTAGATTAGCAACCAAATCTATATTGTTCCAGAAGCTCATTGACTTCTGCAAAAATAATATTTAATAAAAAAATAGACTCGCATTAACGTTGGAAATAATCTTGAGGAAGCAGAGCTTCCAGTGTAAAATCTTATAGACAAATGTGTGGAGTGCTCTTCATAGTGAACATCCTCTCCGATAATTGTCTCCATCTAAGTAAATCAGCGCAGATATCAGATAACCACCATGGATACGCCCATAGAGCTCGCCATTTAGAGTAATAATCTATTTCCCCCAGCGACGTCAGGGATCTTTGACCCTAAGCTTCCCATTATGTCATGATTGGCCCTCTAGAAGAGTTTGATCAAGTATGCAAAGTCGACTCATCCGGCAACATTCGCTACTCTTGGCGATTATTGCTCAGGAACCTCAACCTTGTAATCATCGGTCTTAGTCTTTGGCCGATGCATCCCCTTGGACCACCCAGAGAGGATTGTAACAATCTCTAGCAGTATCTGCTGAGGATACCGCTCAGGATGTTCCAGGAAGGAGCTCGACTCGAGACGGAAAGCGCAGCGATGAACGAACCACCGACGCAATCCACTGTTCTTCGATGTATTGGCGCAGACAAATTCCAAGCACTTCGATGCAATGCCTGCCTTGGACTTCAAGCGGAGTTTGGCAAGAACATCAAGTGTCATGTTCTGCAATTGTGGGATGATCAACTTGTCAGCCAGAACCCAGAGCTTCGCCAGACACAACTCCTCCTTTCCCGCCACCTCTGATTTGTCACCTTGAGAGTCCTCGGGCGTTTGGAGAATATCGAGCTGCTGAGTGTAGAACCAATGAACCAAGAGCCGAATTACTTCTTCATCCTCTTCGTCGACTCGATACTCTTGGGTCTGTCCTTCGACAAAACCGCTATTGAAGGCAGCCTTGAAGACAGGAGAATAGTGGCATGCAAAGTCTTTGTGGACAACGACAGACTTAGAATCGGACTTGCTACCTGCATAAAGCGTAACAAGTTGGAGAGGATTTCTAATACATTTAATCGTTAGCCATAGTTACTAGCAAAGGAAGAAATACTCACTTCAAAGCAGGGCCTTTATTCTTGTTCTTTTTGGCTCTACTCACAGGAGCTGCCTTTGGTGGTGTCGGTGTGACCGAGACAAAAAACGGTTTGACTCTGCGAGAAGCCATTGTTCGTATTCGAAGGATAAACGAAAGGATATGGTGGCACTGCAGTGGCAGAATCTATGAAGTAGTATGGTGCAAATAGAATGAAAGTTGAGCCGTAGCAAACTCAACGCGCGTGTCTTTCCCGGAGTCCGCAAAGTTGAAGATAAAAGCGGTGTGAACGTAGAGGTCAATTGATTCTACTGAACACAAACTTGACGCTCAGCTCTGCCGTGTCTTGAATGTGTAAGGCGAAAGCTGAAGCGTTGCGATTAAGATGTCTTTCCCAGAAGTCGTTCAATTTGTCGAATTAAAGTGATTGAAACGTGAATAAATGAACCCTTTGAATTCATATCATATCGCTCAACCTTGCAGTATTTCGGAAGTTGAAAGCAGGGAGGTTGCAGTGGAAGTTTTGATGAAGAGGAGCCGTAAAGCAGCGACGACAATGAAAATACTCTGTCTCGGGGTCAGGGAAGTTGAAAAGGAAACGAAACTGGTGTGCTCATCACGCGATTTCCTTACTTGCCCCAAGTGACTTGCAGCTTGGCGAAACTTGGAAATTGTGGTGTGGAGGAAAGAAGTGGAGGCGTTGACGAAGAAGAGTTGAAAGAAGATGGCGGAGCGAAATACCTCACCTTAAGCTCTCAGAGTCTTGCAAATAGGCGCAATTGAGGGTGATGAAAGGCGAAATTCCTTGATAGCAAGAGTATCGTCAAATCGCGAGTCTTTGAAGGTAGCGAGGTGATGAGATGGGTCTGGCTATGTAATCGACGAAGAGTGGTTCGCGCCAGATGAGAAGAAAGATCTCTCTGCTTCCTCCTGCAAGCAGAGGTGAAACCAAGACTTTTCGTCTTGATCTCAGAGAAAATGCGAAGATACAACTGCGTACGTGCTCGCGCGCATAAAAATGCACAGCCGCTGCTAGGAAAGTATTGTACAAGAAGGCGCCGAATACTTCTTGACCATTGAGACTGAGGAGTCACGTGGATTATATTCATTGTGCGTACTATATACTTAAATAGAGCTTTTTCTTCCAGCGTCGGTAACTCGGTACACCGTGGAGCGGGGGTAAAACCTTGTAGTGTAACGCAGCGAAAACGTTATGCAAAACCAGCCAGCTGCCAACGCAATTCGGTGTTAGTAGCCCTGTGCGAGTTTTCAGGGCTTGCTTGCAAGTCTTCTTTTTGTCCTTTTAGAGTTCATCACATCTTTATAATCTTAGACTTTTCTGAAAATAATTTTTTGAACATGCATTTTTTTGAGCTCGCTTAATTTTGTCAACAAACCCCCCTTACTTAGCGAGCTGGCCAGACCCTCGACCTAAGGAAGACGAGGAAAGGCTTACGAGTATTAGATAAATAAATTGTGGTATATACGAGAGAGCTGGGACCAATGCAGAACACGATAATTAATCAAGTTTTGAAAAGGCGAGGAGATACTGGCGAGTATCGGACAGATTGCATTTTGATGTACACGGGAGGGACGAGGGTCAATGGAACGCGATAGTCAAAGGGCACGCAAAGAATATGGGTGCAGTAAGTTCATTGTTCTATGAGAGCCTCGAACTACCACCAACACTGATCCAGCTTTACGTCCCTCATATTCAAGGCGAAACCTAAGCTTTGTTAGATGAAAATCCCGAAAGATCAAGAGATGCGAAGATACCCACTGACCGTTACTCAATTGTTAGGAATCTTTGACGAAGTACCGAGTCAATGAGAAGTTCCGTCTTAAGTCCATTGTCGACATAGTGCACCCAGCATCTGCCTTTAGGCGCCAGAACATGATGATCTCTACGAGCATCTCACGCGGAAACATGTCCTCATTGTCCAAGAATTCCGTGTGACTGAGCGAAACAGCACAGTGATACACGAACCACTCACGCAACGGGGATGCAAACTCTGTGTGTTCATAGACGTAATGCAGACATTTTAGCGGGGTATGTCTGAAAGCCTCTCGAATCCTCTGGAGCTTGTAGAGAACTGCATTTTGCAATCGTGGAAGCAGGAGCTCGTCGGCGAGAATCCAGAGCTTGACAAGTGTGAGATCTTCGTCCGCATCCTCATCCACGCTTCCTATTTCCTGACGTCTGCGAGTATTGATATCTTGCGTGTAGAGCCACTCCACCAAGAAACGAACCACTTCCTCCTTGTCCTCGCTGAGCCGATATTCTTGAGACTGGCCCTCGAGGAATTTGCCATTGAAGGCTGCTTTGAAGACGGGACAGTAGTGGCAAGCAAAGTCTTTATGCATCACGAATCGTTTGGCATCGTCTCTATGGCCAGCCCACAAGGTCACCATCTGCGTCGGGTTCCTAAGTTCAGGTCAGAGTCCAGTTATCGAAAGAGATGATAGGCAACCCACTTCAGTTCTGGTAAGTCACTTTTGGAGCCACCCAATAGAGGACCAGGGGAAGGGCCCGTCGACTTGGCCATGGTTTTGTGACGGATCAGAGACCGAAACATCGATGTTTCGAAGATTTTCGAAGGTGCCTTAAAGTTTATCGAATTGTTCGAAGTACTGTGGGGTGGAACGAATTTACGCGAGGAGAGAAAGCGGATGGAGTGAATGGAGTGAACGTTAAATCATTAAAGAACAACACCGAGGACGGAAAGATCACTTGAAAGAACAACAAATTGATATTTTCCTGCAGCACCAGACGCCAAAATACCTACTCCACAATGCCTAGAAGAATATCTATGCAGGATCCCGCAGGTTCTGCTCACACCCATCATTTTATTTCCTCATCAGGCTCCTCGACCTCAAAATCCGCCATGTCTCTCTCGTCGGTGATCCTCTCCTTGACCGTATCTGGCATCTTCTCAACCAGAACTTGAGCCAACTCCAACAGCATTTCGTGCGGAAAATGATCTGGCTTCTCCTCGAACCTGGTGCTAGTCACGTTGAAAGCGCACCAACTGATGAAAAGTTTCCTCAGCTCACTGCCCGGTCCAGTCTTCTCGTAAACATACGGCAAGCATCGCGTACTTGTAGTTTTGTATTTGTTTCGCAACCTTTCGAGTTCCTTGATAACGACGTTCTGAAGTGCAGGAACAAGAAGCTTATCAGCCAAAACCCAAAGCTCAACCAAGATCTGATCGATTTTGCTCTTGTCGTTGCGTAAAATCTTTCCAACATCAAGTTCTTGGTGATACATCCACTGATATTTGTCAGCACAGATGGTTTGAGGGGGTGGTCGAAGATCTGAAGGGGCAGACTCACGTGGATCAGCAGCCGGACAGTTCTCGGACTGGCATCCTCAAGTCGATACTTCTGCTCCTCGCCCTCGATGAACTGACTATTGAAAGCAGCCTTGAAAACTGGCGAGTAGAAGCAGGCGACATCTTTGTGGATATTCAATGGCTTCTCTCCATGATCTACGCCAGCGTAGAGTCCCACGACATCTTGCGGATTCCTGGTCCAATTAGTACAAGCGCAAAGTGTACAGGAGACTGAAAATTTGAGCTCCTTACCAACGTTGCAACGTTCTCTTCTTCTTCTCAACTCGAGTGGCAGGCTGATTACGTTGCTGATTGTGGGGAGGCATGATATGCGAACTGGATTCGGGATCTCGGCCAGCCTCTCAATTGATGACGTAGCAGTGCAAGAAGGACTCATGCGAAGGTGCAACTGACGATATCCCAGGAAGTATGTTTCCTGATCGTTCAACTGATTGCTGCTAGAATGCAAAATGGAAGAGTTTCTGGATGCGAATGAGGCCAGTAGCCTCGTGGATGGCAGAAGGTGCGACGAGGCTGGGACCACAAAATTTCCATCCAGCCAATCCGGCAATGCTACAGTACCAAAGCCACGCTTTGCATGTTCGGCAGCCCGTAACTCCCGAACAATATTCTTTAAGTCCTATGGGTGTCTTTTTAGACGGCACCATAGATGATAATCTTAAAATTGTTATCTATCCAGTTTATTGAGGGAACAAAAGGGGTGTTCTGCATTCATGCCGTGCAGATTTTCCGTTCTCAGACCATCCCTGCAGCGAGAGTCCATTCATGCCCGACCTGAGTCATTGTCCCAAGCTTGAGTCCGAGAACCAGCACTATCCACAATTGCTTTCCCCTTCTGACGATCTTCTCCCACGAAGGAAGGCTCAAATAAAATCCTTTGAAGAATCAAGAGAAAGAAATTATATGCTAAAATAGTAGAAAAAATCCGAGAAATATCGGAACATATGAACATAAACGCTATCTATCGCTGATGCAAAAAAGACCGCTGGCTACCCAAATATGCAAACAACCGCACTCTAACAATATCTAACAATCTTCCCCTATTAGCAAAGACGCATCACGGCCGTCGATAGTACTCTCTTCTCCGTCCTCCATCCTCAACAACAACCCGTTCCCTCTCCACAGTCCTAGCTGACACCCTTGGGTTCGTCTCATAAGTAATACTTCTACTCCTTCTGATCCCGTCGTCCTCAAGATACCTATCACTTGTCCTGGGCGGGCCCGTACCCTCCACATATCTATAAGCAGGCGCCATCTCAACGCTCCTCCTCGGCTCTGGCCCAGGATCAATCCGTTCCCTCACCCTCTCCCGTTCAATGTACACTTCCTCCCCGCCCCTACTCCCGCGCCCGCTCCTCTTCGTATTCGCATTGCTAACACTCACGCTGACCTTACTCGCGCGCGGACTGCTCCTCCTCGCCTCCTCCACCTCCACAAGTTCAATCCTCGGCGGCGCAGGCGGAGGAGAAGGAGCCCTTATTACTGGCGGTGTCGCAGGGCGGATAATGGGTGTCGAGACTCGAGGTGCTTGCACATATTGCGCAGGACGAGAGGAGGAGCGGCGGACGACGGTTTCCTCGACGACGCGGCTGCGGCGTTTGCTAGGGCGATTGGCGAAGACGACCTCTTCCTCCCATTTCGGCCTTGCTGCTCGGATTATCAGCTTCTGCTGCTTGCTGCAGTAGATGGTATAGAAGAGACGTACTGCTGAAGAGACACATCTTGCTTTCCTCCTATCTGTGTCGAGTTCGGTGGAGTTTCGTCCTTTGTCGTGCCGAGGTTCCCACTCCTCGCAGAAAATTTCCCTGTCTTGGATTCGTGCAGAAGCACAGGTCAATTGCCAGGCGAACAAACTAAAGCGATTCGCAATTGAGAGACGGCGGAAGCAGGCGTATAAGTACGTGCCAGCGCATGTTGCACAAGAGACGCCGATCTGGCGGCGGCAACAGAAGGAAATATTGGGCTGCTGGTGGTTGGGCACATGATGACGAGCGAAGTTGGGCCGAACGGGGGATTCCTTGGTGTTGTGATGGATAAAACAAGGCAAGATCTTTCGCTTTGTGGCGGGGTTCAGGGGGCGGGCGAGGCCACAGCAGCCCGCTATCCCGAGTCCAGGCCGGATTTACAGCGAGGCGGCGGACTTGACCTCATGAAGGGGCGGCGTTAGGCGAGAATATTAAGGGGAGAGACTTCGCCAAACGCAGACAGTACCGGTCCAGCTCCCTTTTCAGTTGCACTATAATGAAAGCTGCACAGAACCTAGTAGTCACAAAATTCATTTCCTGGCATTCGTCTTTGCTCGAAAACTATACTGTAAAACGCTTCAGAGCCTTGAAAATCCTCCAATATTCGACAACGTCTCCCTTGATCGGTCCACCACAACATAGATAGAAGAAAGTATAAGGATACAAAATAAAACGTCAATGAATGGCGCAATGGTGATCGAAGCTGAGGCAAGCCATCGGTGTAACATCGATGAGATGATATTCGTCTCTTCTGGAGGGCCAAAGTGCCAAACATCGTGTCCAACCAACTTCCACTCACAACCATCAGGATGTATATACACACCACGTCTAGCCACGCGTAGACAAGAAAACAATCTCCTCTTATTTTCCGCAGTTATATCCTCGACAGACGGTCCTTCCTGACTCTCGTAGCTTGAACGAATGCTTCCAAGCGGCTTATCATGCGGAGCGGAGTCGTCCAGTAAAGAAATATGCCTCTGCCAATTCGAATCAAGAGCAGTGAGGCCGGCCCCCAAATTCAGCCATTAAGTGGTACACACTGCAGTCCCTCAATCTTGGAGATCCACAACATCGATCCGAAATTCCGTAGCGCAAGAAGGACACTGATGCAATCCCATGCAAGCACAATTCTCGTCTGCGGCTTCATGGCTAAGCCGACATCGAATCAAGCTAGTGAAGCTATCATTGAAACTAAAATCCACAATTTCGATCCCAGATGCAGGCAAACGCCGTGGATATGTGTCCTTGACAAGAAGGCCTCGCGTGGGTGCTGGCTTGATACAACCCATTCCTGAGATCGCACAACAAGCTCCTCGGACGCGATTCGCGCATCCACCGAGAAGAGGAACACACTTCCTTCCGTCAACTGGATCTCAGTGTGCGATAGATCGCTGAGTGGGATGCCATGGTCAAAGCCATTATGGTGTCGTTTCAGCGCTAATTGGACGTGGGGAAAACATAATCGGTAAGGAGAAAAGTAGTTTGATATGAGGACGCGCCCACCTTCCCGAAAATCACTGCGAACAGACGGCGGGATACAGGAGTCAGGCTGGGGTGGTGCGTTGAAGTTTGCCGGGTGCGGGATGGAATTGCTGAGATGAAGGCGGATACAGCCATGGCATGCGTGGTGGCGAGGGAGATATCGTGATAAAATGGAGAGGAAGTGTATGCGATCCTCGGATTCCAGGTTGATGAGCAGATTCCAAACCCTGTTGCCCAATTGAGCGGCCAGCCTTTTACTGCAGAGAGCAAAAGAGGCACTTGAAGTCGTCGGCAGGAACTCTGCTATTTGAAGGATGATTTCAGGGGTCAGATCGAGCACCGTTCTAAGTCGTGATGTTGATACATCGACACGGTCTGCATCATTTTGGGTTGGCAACTCTGATTGTTCCATTGGCGGGCCGGTGAGAGTTAAGTTGGCACACAGCTTTGAGCAAAGAAAGACAAAGGAGAAAGGGAGACTGGGTCGAAGGCTGAGGATGGGTTGCAAAGGTGAAAGCTCAAGGCGCCAACGTATTGAGGTCGAGTCCAATAAATGAAGCTATTACGGAGATACCACATGGTGGGAGAGGCTACGTCTACACTAGGTACAACAGTATAAGTGCAGTGGCGGGGCGGCTTCCTAAGCATCCGCTATCCAAACTTAGATTATAGGACCCGGACTTGAACTCGAGAGACTGGTGTTAGGCGAGAACATTAAAGGAAACGACTCTGGGTTGACAGCAGCCACCGTATTGAATGTCTCTGTTCTGGATCAAATCGGACATTTGGAGTGATTTCGTTTATCTTTCGCGATTATACGAAGTAAGTATGCCAGGTTACTCTCATTCCAGAGATTTTTGAGGAAAATCTGCAACGTAGGAACAGAAGCGGGACCTCTAAATGTCCTCGAAAGGAAGGATTCGGTAGGATTAATTCTAAAGAGAAGAACGGCTCTAGGGCTTGATTTTAACCTCAGTTGTCTAACACTCGATGGCACATCCTGGTCTTAATCCCTATCAACTATCCTTCAGCGAATCTCGATGTCAATTCTTGACACACCAGTGACCTGTTCCACTAAATCTGCCATAGGTCTTCGAAGAAACCTTCTAGCCCACCTCTCTCTGTGGTACCAAATCTCAGCAACAATTTGTTGGCTGTAGCCTTCCTCCCCTTCTGACTCATTACTATTCGTAGTCAATTCCTCCATCAGCAAATCTCCCTCTGAATCGTATACTGGATTGGAATGCACAATTGGGGGACAAGGAGCAGCTCCATCGTAAGACTCTTGCGTAAGTGGAACGGGACGCTGAAGGATATCAGGAGATGGAGAATGGGCATCGATCATCTCAACATCTCCGTCTCTATCACTCTCGCGAACGGTGCCATCCCTCATCACCCACCGTCTTTGGAAGCTCTCATTCCTGCCGACGTCAATTTTCCATACAGTTGCGAGACCATGCTTATCGAAAGTCCAGATAGTCATGTCGGGCCCCGAATCAATCATGAGATCAACGAGACCACTGCAGGTCCCAATCTGTTGCCCTCGAACTTTGACCGGCCATACACTTCGAGGGACAATACCAGCTATCGGATCTCGGGTATGACTGAGCCACTCCTGCAAGCCATCGTCAGGCCACCAATTGATCCATTCCGAGGTCTGGGAATCTTGACCTGACTTCGACCTTAAGTAAGAAGAGGCGCTCAGTGGAGATTGGCCACCTTGATTTGTAGCAAAGACGTCAGTGGGGATAGAGAATAACCAGATAGCTTGCTCCGTTCCATTGCCGAATGCAGCAACGATTCGAACTCCACAGCTCAAGTCGGCACCAGCGCAATAAGCAATAGGACTGCCCTCCCCTTTAGGCCCTTGGAACCATATCTTCCGAAGCAATTTCGTAGGTCCGCCCACAGGCGCGTCGCTTCCCAAGCAAAGTAATCCAGTGCTGGGATCTGTGAACAGAATATGGTATCCATCGCTGAGAGGAATTGCGCGATAGTGATCAGAACAGTCCATTCGTCCCGTCAATGAGCTTCTGCCCGCATCTCCTCGAAGTCTTGCGAGAGAGCCTTGAATCAAGTCTGTGTCTGGACTGTTGTCAAATTGTCCAAGAATTGCCGGGAATTTCTCCCAAAAGGGACTGCTTTTGAAACGGCTTCCGAATGGTCCTTCTGCAATTGCTGGTCTCTCGCCGGGTTTGGCAGCACTGCTGATTAACCTCAACTTTTTCGCCGAATCAATGCTTTTTCTTGGCGGCAGAAAGAACAAGAAGTCACTTGGGGCTGTAAGCGGAAACCACCTGTTCAGGTCCTGGCCAGTAAGTGCATCCACCCAGTGCAATTCTATTCCGGAAGAGCAGCCAAAAGCAACGCAGCGCCTTTGAGGACAGATTGCTACGGAGCGGGGAGGGTCATCATCAGAGCATAAGTTGCGGTAAAGCGATCGAGGTCCATTTTCAATTGGCATGGAGGTTGAAAATTGGTCCTCAACAGGGATACAGGAATGCTCTGTTTGCCCCTCGAGTCTGACGGTATGTGCTCGAGGAAGCGATCCATGCCGTGAGCTTGGTCCAGCTGTGCGAGTGCGTTGAGGCACGTCATCCATGAACACATCTTGCCAGTCAGGTTGGTTCACAGGAGCAAAGCTTGCGCTCGTCGCAGCAATCCCCGGAAAAACGAAGGGTGGTTCCTTGGTCTTAAAAGCATGGTCAGTAAACTGGCCGACGAGATTTGTCAAAAAAATAATGAAGAATCCACTCTTACCGGATGGTTTGAGTCGAACGCTGTGGCTGAGGTTCTGAGCGATACCCTATCTAAGAAAGATGTTCCGCGAACGCCAGTGTCAGAAGGCTCGTCTTGGTCCTGACGATTGACAGACTTGGAATTTTTGCCTCCGATTTGGGAGGGAGCAGAAGCTGATGCCAAAGGAGTGTTAATATCGCAGACAAGTCCCATCCGACCATCAAGAAGAATCGCAATGGCATATCTGTTCGAAGAAGTGTCCATGCTGCATGCTAGTACTCGACGAGGACAGATGATGCTCGTCACTGGCCGCAATGCACCAGGGCTATGAATCGACTCAGATCCAGTACTCTTGTGCGAACGATTTAGTTCGTACAAGTACACTAAGCAGCCATTCGCAGCCATTAAGAACTTACCGCAGCTACTGACGGTAAAGATCATTCCAGCCGGAGAAGGCCCCGGATAATGTACTGCAACCTCGGTGAAGTCAATAGCGGAGGTCTGAACGGACACGAGTTAGCACTGCTCGACTGAAAAACTCCCGTGTAAAGGGTCAAGAAAAACCGAGGAGGATTAATTCTCACGAACCACTATGCCACGACTTCTAGGGATGAAAACGGCAGGAGACACTCCTATCTACTAGGATACTAGGGGGGAAAGAACTTCGAAGCCTCTGAAGGCACCCCAGACATCACGCAAGGGACATTCAAAGAACATGCTTACTTTCAAAAACGCCGAGTCTAATGCTGGCGAAGAGTGGTCTCTTGCAAGACCATTGCCTGTCCAATCCGCACCGAGGGCACTTTCTAGGGCAAGACTTTTGCTCATGGACCATTCAGCATTAATTCCGCCAAATGACAATGGATCTGCTCTAGAAGCAATGATTCGATTCGAGAATCCTGCTCGTCTCAGCATTGTCTCGAGCAGCGAGCGATTGAGACTCTTCATAAGCCATGAGCGACATGTGTGTCTGGCAGAATTGAAGTCCGTGGGCGCCAGATTGTAGAATATTTGCTGAATAATCTCTGTAGGTAGCTGTGATGCCTTAGAGAATGCGTTCAGGTCGCCTAATCTGACGTTTGGGCTTGATTCGGAGGCCGACCAAAGAGGTGTGGATGATGTGATAGCTATCTTCTCAAGTTGATCAATGTCTGGGCGAAGCTTCGGAAGGCTCTCAGGAGGCAAAGTAGGCGAGGGGTAGACAGGACGGCAGTCACTAAAGACAGTGGTGAGTGTTTTGGGGCGTGGGTGATTGAGGTTTGGAGTATTGAAAACGCTCCAAGTGCTGCTATGAATGATACGATTGGGAATATCATTTGAGTTTTTTGAGGTGCTGAGAACTTCCGAGACAGAGTTACGAATGGCGAGACGCGGGCAAGGTTCAAGCAAATTGTCTTCGAAAGCAGCACATCGGTCGTTAGGATCATCAAAATTTGAGAACGTACTGCTACGGCTCAGTTGTCGTTTTTCGATCGGTTGCACATCAAGCTCGATTGTAGAATCATTCTTGCGGGGTCTGGATTCGGCTTTTGCGAGCGGATTTGGGTATCTCGGTCCTCTCTCCAAAGTCCTCCCCCGGTTTACTTCTTTAGACTTTCCCTCTTCGACATTGTTTGTAGCTTCTCCTGCTAGCGTATCGTCTATCCTCTCAACAGTGCTTTCAAGGGGCTGCACGAACGTCGTTGGATGCTCATGTTGGCAAGCATCTTTATCAGCTTTTATGCCGGTTAGCAAAATTGTCCCAGCAAATGAGGAAGAAGGCGTGCCTTTACCGGAGTTATGATATACTCCACAATGATCTGAGCGAGTGGTTTCAGCATTTGTGGCTATCGATACTGTCTTCGCAGCCGCGTTCCCGAGACTCATTACATGTCTTGATTCCGACTCAAAAACAGACATCACGAAGGTTGGAGAGGGCGTTCGGGGTGCTGGAGCTGGAGATGCTTTTGCCTTCTCCGCGCCAGCAACGCCCCGGGACAGAAAGATCTGGGAAGACGTCTTGTCGGCAGCCTCCTCCGGGGAGGCGAGATCTTTGCTGATAAGGGTCGAATGATAGGAGACGACGGTCATCTCGAGAGGGCTTACGATATGCTATGGGGAAAGTATGGATGAGAGAATCGTAATGAATACAATCTGGCGTGAAGAAGTACCCCGCAGCGCTACATATGGCTACAGGATGCTGAGAAGCAGTATGAATGGAACAGGTGTAGACGGGGAGTCAGAGTTGAGACGATCCAAAGTCCGGGAAGTAGAAGAAGTAATGTATACGTTTTGGGAAGGAACTACTTGGGTATAGTGCTATTATAAACTGTAGAAGAAACAAAGAAGGAAGGCGCTATACCTCCTCAATGCTATGCATAAACCCCTAAACGCCTCAAATGGTTGTTTTGCTACGATCATAAGGAAGTGGCTCATACGTTCGCATCCCCGTTATCACGCCCTAGGTCACGGAGGAGTCAGCAATTGCTCAAAAAGGATGTTCCGACAGAGCCAGGGACACTTTCTGCCGAAAATAACAGGACAGCCAGAAATGAATCTTTTCTGCTCCAGGACTTACAAATATGCGTATCGCCCAGACTCAGAGAGCTTGCAGCACTCTCTTCTCGTGCCAGCTCTGTCTGTGGGGCATCGCTATTCAATTCAGAATCGGTGTTGATCCAAGGCTTCTCTAGTCTACAAAGGGGTCAGACCAGTCGTTTATGATGGAGAAGTCTGGATGAACTTACGGAACCGTGAGGCTTGGATTGATGAACTTTGAAAACTTCTCCCTTTCTTCATCCACAGTGCTTTGCCTTCTTCGCATGCGCCCTCCTGTCTGATCGAGCCCAACATTTTCGCCTAGGATGTTGATGCTGGCGTTACTTTCACGTCGAATAGACCTCAAAGCGATGAAATTCATCAACGGCTCATACGTCCGTCCGAAATAGTAGCTATACCAGAGCGTAAATGGGATTAGCGGGACCACCAGTCCAGCAGGAACGAAAGCTTTCGACAAAGCAATGACGCCCGCCATTACAAGTTGAAAGACTCCCAAGCCAACAAGGATGCGATAGCATATCATGGTCCACGCCTTTCCGGTTGCATGCTGTGGCTGATCCATTGCATATAGCAACTGGTACTTGTACGTATAGTACCCAAACACGAAATAAATGATCCCGAAAAATAGGACCATGTATCCAGCCGGAAGTATACTGTACACAATGCACAGGATGTAAACAAGGATAGCAGATGGGAGGTAGAACCCGTACTTAAATATTGGAGGCTGGACGAGCTCCGCATAGTCCCTTGGAGTTTTGGCTCCCATACGTAGGATCGGGTAAAGCGAGACGCTGCCAAATTCCAATAACCTGAAGGGCAGAAGGCCAACACCTTGGAGGAGGATGAAGTTGATATAGAAGACAGCAAGCCCTTTCACTGCCCTGGCAAGGTTGTACGCAAGCCTTGTTGTGTCTTTTAAAGAGTCCTGGAGTTCGCCCCAGACTTTACTTGCAGTTCCGAACGCTGTAAGAACTAGGAAGACGTTGAAAAACGTGAAGAAAAAGTTCTTGGAGATCACGGATAATTCCACATCGCCCTGTGAAATCATTCCTTGGATGTTGGCCAGATAGTCGTATAGAAATGGGACCGCAATGTTAAGCAGCGAAACAACGATGGTAGGCAAGCCAGTCTGCACGAGTGCTTGAAGAATGTCGTGCTTAGCCAAGAGTCTGGCAAGCCCCGGCCACACCTGCTCAATAGAACACAGGTCGAGTAGCCCAGCTAGACCCGCAACAGGAATAAGCCAGAAGATTGTAAGCACAATAATAAATAGAGTAATGGTCCAAGCTCGAATCATGCGGCTTGAGCGAGGCAGATATGTGTTTGACCAGACGACGTCAGATGGCGCTGGAGCTAGCCTGGCTAACAACTGCATTGGTGACGGATCTAAGAGGGCTTGCACGGCCATCTGACAAGCGGGAATGGAGTCCATGGTGACAAATGCCAGAGAGGTTGGCGTGTATTCCCGTTTCCGCGCCAAGGTAATCTTCTCATCCAGTTTCCGTAGTTGTTCTTCATAATAATCAATGGCATCCACCTTCCGATTCTGCAAACTGAAGAAACCATACCATATCCTCGTAGTAGGCCGAGGCTTCTCATACGCAGTGACGTGGCTTCCACCTAGCAACGTATTGCTTTCTTGGGCTTCGTTTTCATGAGCCTCATTTTCTTCGCTCTCGTTATGTAGACCTAAACTGCGAGTTTGTGCTGGCTCAGTAACCGCAGAGTTGCTGCGACCAAGATGCACCGTCCAAGCTTCTTCGAGTTTTCGAACAATATACGCTCTCTTGTCCATCATATCATCAAGTCCTTTCCAATTACAGCATAGGGTCACACTCTCCACTTTCCCAATCTGAAGCTTCTCCAAAAAGTCCTTAATCTTCTCCTTCGACCGAAGTTCGGGCGGGATGGCAGAGAGTTTGATTGTGCGATCCGTTATGGTTGACTGGCTTCCAAGGTATTCCTGCCGGACTTTTATTATGCGCCGAGTTTCAGATGTCATGAAATACAAAGCTAAGCCTGTGAAGAAGTAGGTGAAGACAAGATAGGCCCAAAGATAGTCAGTCTTCAGCGGCTCTGTATCTCCATCTTTGACCTGGACGATAGTCTCTGCGGCGGCATTCCAGTTTCCCCACAAAGGATTGTTTGAAAAAAGTCTGGGTGGGTTTCGAGGATCGGAGCTATCATTTGGAGTTGGGAGATGGTCGAACTTATAGTTGATTGGCGCAAGTATTGTACAGGTGATGAGGAACATGACCCCAAAAAGCTTTATTGACATCTTGAAAAAAGCAAGAAACTATCGCCGGTCAGATCTTGATTCAATTTCCGCACATATGTCTGCCAGACTCACCACATAAGCATCGAGGCCTGCAGAGGCTAGTACTTGTTGTTCCGTCACTTTGTACAAAACAGGCATCCATCCAAAGAAAGTATCGGGTAGCTCGGGCAGACTTGCTGCAGATTCGGTCTGCCTCTTCCGCGCAGCATACAAGCTTTTCCATCGTGGACGAAGGAACTGTCAAAGTCAGCACTCTGCTGGAGCCGTAGTGGTTTGGGAAAAGCTCACGCAGAATCCGAAGAAGGCTGAAAGTCCGAGAGCCAAAGACAAGACGAGCTGAACATTGATTCCATCCTTGCCAACTGATGGCTTCGTTGGATCAACCTTCGTACACGTACGATTTCTTTCGATGGAATAAGCGTCCATTTCGGCCAAATATTGATGATGTCTGGAAGTTCATGGCGTCGAGAGCTTGTCGACTGGTTTCGCGCGTGCACCTAAACACGATGACGCTTCGCCTGCATAAGCGAGCGGCCGCACAAAATCCATGTTGATTTACTCCATCCGCACCACTCTTCTCTCTACATCGACGACCACCCCCTTCCAACTGTTCAAGAGATTCTGGAGACTTTCAGGCGCATGATGGCGGAGAGAATAGCCAAAATCACCCAGCCGTTAGGAGAAGATTATGTTCTGATTGGCAAGCAGGACGTTGCAGTAAAAGAAGGAGTTCTCTTCATTGAGGCTAGGATTCGAGACGAAGTAATCATGAATCCTCAGCTCAAGATATCGGTTTCTAAAGCAAGATATTCTATTTGTCCTGTTCTCCAATGTACAATGCATGCTAACCTTTGAATAGCTACGAGAAGACCTGGAAAATCAATTGTCTACGCCAGGAAACACTTTCGAACCTCTGGAAGATATTTTGGCGGATGAAAGAAGTACATGCTCAACCCGTCACCCACAGATCCGCTATGCTGACTTCGTGACAGCTGCCGAGATGAGATTGAAGTTATTCTATCATTATTCTAAGGAGGCCCTGCAATCGTTGAGGGTAGTCGAATACCTCGGCCCCGAAACACTAGAAACGTGCTACAATTCAAACAACGTCAAGGTCAAAGTCCAAGTGTACGCATTGTTCCACACTCCAAGGTCACTTGAAGAGCAGAAAGACTTCCCCGAAGCAGAAACCACACAGATGCCGCATGCCGCATTTGAAGGCAATTGGGACGAGTAAGTTTGTGGATATCATTGTATCAACTATCAAGCATGCTTAGGAAGTTAAGCTCCGTAAACTGACCATATCTTAGGCTCATGTTTGAAGATGATATCAAGGGAGATCTCATCTGGATGATGACGAACATGCGTAGGTTTAGCCACTAGACGCTACAGAAACCAAGATTCTGACACGATCCAGTACGGTACTCTCAGCGTTTCGGTAGCAAAGGCGGAGAAATGAACCCTCTAATCTTGCTCTATGGACCACCTGGGACAGGTAAAACGTCTCTATGTCAAGGTCTCGCGCAAAAGATCTCGATCCGCCTTAACTCCACGTACAAGAAAACAGAATTGGTTCAGATAAAGACTGCGGCTCTGATGTCCAAATACTACAGCGAAAGCGCCAAGCAGGTACGGAGAGCTTCTTTACCACCCCTGGGACGTTCGAAAACTTGCGGCGCATCTGGAAGAGACTCGTCATATCCTGTGAAACATTCGCGTTTTGCATCTTCTGATTGTCCCAAGTCCTAGAACCGTTTGAACTCCGCGATCGAGCAATACTGACTCGAGGTTCTCTAGGTTGACAGGATTTTCACAAAAATCGCACGCATGTGCGAAGAAAATACAGAACGATTCATCTGCGTTCTGATCGATGAGGTAGAAAGCATTGCAGGCTCTCGGGAAGCCGTCATGAAGCGCTCCGAATCGCAAGACTCATTGCGGGCAACAAATTCTCTGTTAACCGGCTTGGATCGAACAAGAACTTATCCAAATGTCATCTTTCTCTGTACTTCCAATATGCTCGAGTCCCTTGACTCAGCTTTCTTGGACAGATGTGGCCTCAAGCGGTCAGTTGACCCGCCATCGATCGCATCCCAGTATGAGATTCTGAGAAGCCGAACGCAGAAGCTCATCACTCAGGGGGTTATTCATTCTCTGGAAGTACTTCCGCCTTATGGAGACGCCGACTATCAATCAGAAGCGGGCGGAGACCATGCTGGATGCAGACTACTGTTATTGGTAAAGCTCATTCGTTCTGGAAACGCACATGCACAAGCCGGCGCAGAAATCAGTGGAAGATCATTGACCCAACTTCCAGAACAAGCGATCATGAGGTATCTCAGAGAGGAAGAATGTGACCTCGATCGAGCCTTGACGTTCTTCAAGCAATTCATCTTATCCGAGCAAAGCCAAGGCAAGAGGTATGAAGAAAAAGATTCGGATGTCGAGGACGAGAACAGCGAAGGCTTCGAGGGTGTTGAGCTTCGAGGTCGAAAGAGGAAGTTGAAGATTATTCTAGAAGAGGACAGTACAATCGAGAAACTGGAGGAGGTGCTTGCAGAACTGCGACAAAGAGATTTGAACGAAAATCGCCGAGCCAAGGAGAAGATGTGTCAAGTCAACGAGGAGATCCGCCGCGTCAACGAAGATGACACCCCCCAAGCCAAAGAAGATGAGATTACCCGAGCAAAAGAAGAATAAAAGGAGCAAACTGGAGAATAGGTCGTTCTTGTTGCTTGCACCATGTTCCAAACTCTTTTGGCGCCGCATTGCTGAAGCAATTATGAGGGATTTGCTACCTCCTTCTCACTTCTGCCTATAGTTGAACGAGTATAGAGCTGTACGATGGGTTCAAGATGATAGGTCATGTGACATAGACTATTGTAACTTCTTGCACTTTAGCAATCGAGTCTTGCCACCGGATGTTTCAAAGAAAATCACATGGAAATTTCAATGAAGGGTGCCTGGTCGGGGTCACCTCTGCATGAGGAGCCAGGCTAAATATAGCAAAGACAAATCAACTCGCTCAGTGTTGCCATTCGAATTTCAACCCAAGCCCTCCAAGTGCTTGGGAATCCGGGAACGCGTGCCGAGTCTGATACCTAAGCAGAGCTTGGGAAGGCTATGTTCCATAGCTCCGAGCTCTATCAGACAATTGACAGCTTTCCCCACAATCGCACTCAGCTCGGCAATTTCTCATCTTTACTGGATCATGTCGGTTTGTCTCATGCCATGCAGGCCAGCGAACCATGACACGATCATGCAACCGTGCTCGCGTGATTTCCAGATCGGGTTGCACAGCGTTATCTCTGTTCTCCGTTGTCCCCCCTTTCCTCGACTCGCTAATCAGTCAACGTCTAAGCTAGCAGAAGGGGAGAGGTCGAGAGCCACGACAGCATCCAGCGGCTTGGCATTAGCATGGCGCAGCCTTGTGAAGGCATGGTGGGAAGGGAGTACCCGAGACAGGAATGTGAGATGTGATGGGATGGTGCCCAACGGCACGGAAGGAAGCCCTTATTCGAGTGACGATGGGAGTTGGGGTCGGTATATCTCATCCCACGAACCACCGAGAATGGAGATGCAAGGTGCAATCTCAGGTGATTCGGCGGGGATGCAAGCTGCAAGATAGCCGTCCACCCGTCGTAAGCAATCAAGTGGCCGGAAAGACTCGGCTCAGACCATCGTTCATCTGCTTCTGGTGGTTTGCAGCCCCTTCCAGATCTTGGAGGACAGGAGAGGAGGTGGCATCAGGAGGGCAGGAGGGCAGGAACACCAGGAAGGCTGAGCGGGGATGGGTTGAGGTTGAGTTGGGGTGACTCCATCCAATTAGGCCCACACGGGTAAGACGCGTCTAGCTAAGTGGCCCGCCTGGATGACGGACTGCTGGGTTCTGTAGCGCGCGAAGCTCCGTTCCCTGTTTTCCAAAAGGTTTGTCGGAGGTTAAACTCCTTGCGAAATCCTTGCCAAAGCGGTGAGCTGTGGCTGGTGAGGCGGTTTCAGGGCAGTCTGGAACGCCGCATTGGGCAATTTGGGATCTGGCTGTGAAGATAAGGTTATTCTGAAGCTTCGAGCTTCCTCAATCCCTCGGCCAAATAGATAGGGATGAGGGATATATGCACTGCTGTCCCATTTTGATGTCGAGGTACTCAGCCCGGCCTTGCCGTGATCTCCCGAGACTCCTCAGACTCCTCAGACTCCTCCACGTCGACGTCTGGCACCCTATGCAACGCTCCGTTCTGACAGCTGCAGGGCTGTGCCTGCCAAATTGCTAGCCAGGAGTGCAGGTAGGACGAGGCAGGACTCCTATCGCGACTCTTGAAAATCTTTTCCTCCGGCCTGAATTCTGCCGCTGCGAGCTCGCCAACCCGGGAAACCTGCATCACATCCCGGTCCACAAAGTTCTGCATGTGCCTGACGTATGGGACTTAGGGACAACATCTAGAAGATGCGACACAGAATTATTGTTACCTCACTCATTCCAATCCTGGCCAAATGCTCAATCCAGACCTCCGCAGATGACCCGGCTGTGTGCAACGCTTCACAATCGTACGCTCCACTACTTGTAACAGCGCCTCCCTCGCCGAACAGCTCTGGAGCACCAGCAAACCTCCAAGCTCCTCAGAGCCAGCTACCCCAGAGTCCAAAGTGCTAGCCCGTTGCGCAGCTTCAATATACTTTGCGGAGTCAGCACCTTAGAGTCAGCACCTTCTCATCAGCACCTTGGGAGTCAGCAATACACTCTCCAGGCGGAACGACGTCAGCCCACCTCAATTTGCACCACCTGCGACTTCTTCTCCTTCCTTCCACCAGCATCTCTTTCTTACCCTACAAAGCTCATGATTGCGCAATTTCGGTCTTTCAGCATCACAACCCCTCTTTCCCCCTTCATACTGCGAACTGGCCTTGAGCGTCCGTACAAGCTATTACCATGACAGTTTTTGTGGTTTCCCTGTAAGTAGAGCTTCCCTTGAGCTTCTTCGGCCATTGGGCTCTGGAACCGTTTCCTACTTCTTCGCACATGTTCCCAAACCCTCTGTGGAACGTTGCAACAGCTCGTTGAGGTGTTGCCAGCTGCCTAGAGCGCATGATAGCTCTAGCTCGTAGCTGTGCCTAAAGTTGCACAAGACGACCCCTCTCCTAGTCATTAGTGTGTAACACAATTACTAACGGAGACCAATACACAGATTCCTCCCCAATACCATCAACTTTACCCTTCCCACATCTACCTCTTCTCGTGGTCGGGCTAGACCTTATGCGCCAAGACGATCGACCACCAAGATCGACACATCTGGCAAGCCCAGCCTTTTTGCACCCCAACAACGCGATCTCACACCTCCTCAGACCCCAATCGCTGAAGTAGACCATGACGAATTCTTCGCCCAGAGCGAGAACCCAGACCTACATAGCCACTTCCCCAAGCAGGAAGGACCCCGCTCTACAATTGCTCCCAGCGACCCTCATTCTCCAGCATGGGGTTCTGGGCGACTTTTCACCCAGCCTCGATCAAGAGCTAGCTCCCCTCCACCCGCAGACATATTGAAGCACAATAAGACTGTGGAGAAGGCAGCGACCCTTGGTAGAGCAGGTATTCGTCAACCACTTCCCCTGAGGAGTGACAGTCACGATCGTGTTTTTGCTCATGCTGACTGGACTGTTGTTCCAGCCGATCAGGGCAATGGCGGTCTCCGAAATGCAGTTCAAGCAGCGGTCAGAAATGATAAGCTTAATGACAAGATCTGGGTAGGGACATTGGGCATGCCTACAGACGCTCTCGAGGATACGCAGCAGAAGCAAGATATCGAAGACCGATTAGCGACCGAATACGACTCTTTGACGGTTTTCTGCAAGGATGTTGATTTCAATGGGCATTACACTCATTACTGCAAGCAAATCCTTTGGCCAGTCTTCCATTATCAAATTCCGGATAATCCTAAGAGCAAGGCCTACGAAGATCATTCCTGGGTCTATTACGTGAAGGTCAATCAGGCTTTTGCGGATAAGATTGTCAAGAACTGGAAGCGTGGAGATGTCATCTGGGTCCACGATTACCATCTACTCTTGGTGCCGTCCATGGTACGGAAGAAGCTTCCGGATGCTAAGATTGGATTCTTCTTACACGTGGCCTTTCCCTCGTCTGAGGTATTCCGCTGCTTGGCTGTTCGAAAAGAGCTTCTGGAAGGTATGCTCGGCGCCAATCTCATTGGTTTCCAGATTCATGAGTATGCGCGCCACTTTCTTCAGACGTGCAGCAGGCTGCTTTGTGTTGAGGCTACGAATGATGGAGTCCAACTCGAGGACCGTTTCGTTGACGTGATCGATCTTGCGATTGGTATCGATCCTGTTGCATTGGATATGAACCGTGACGATCCAAATGTGGCAGAGTGGATGCGAACTATGCAAGACCGCTACAAGGGCAAGAAGTTAATTGTTGCTCGAGACAAGCTCGATCACGTGCGAGGTGTTCGACAAAAGCTCCTAGCCTACGAATTGTTTTTGAACAAATATCCCGAGTGGCGAGACCGAGTTGTTATGATTCAAGTGGCCACTTCCACTACTGAACAAGCCGAACTTGATGCTACGGTGTCGGATATTGTCACCAGAGTCAATTCTTCCTGGGCAAATCTTGCCTACCAACCCGTGGTCTACCTCAAGCAAGACATCAGCTATCCTCAGTACTTGGCATTGCTCACTGTTGCGGATGCGTTGATGATTACCAGTCAGCGTGAGGGTATGAACTTGACGTCTCACGAATATCTGTTCTGCCAGGACGGCAGGTTCAAAGGCCACAACAGGAATGGTTCATTGATTCTGAGCGAGTTCACGGGATCTGCGTCAGTCTTTGGCGGAAATGAACTTTCGGTCAACCCTTGGGACTATCGCCAGTGCGCCGATGCGATCAAGCTAGCTCTGGAAATGGACGATGTAGAGAAGAAGCACCGCTGGGATGCCCTATACAAGGCAGTCATGCATCATACAGCCGAGCACTGGTTCACTGCCTTTCTCACAAGACTTAATAAAGTCTATGCCGAGCAGCATCGACGTGATACCACCTCTGTGCCTCGTTTGTCCATCAACCAGCTCGGACAGCACTATCAGAAATCTGAGAGGAGGCTCTTCATACTAGATTATGAAGGGACTCTTGCCTCTTGGGGATCACCCAATGACATCATACTCACCAGCCCGCAGGTATGTTAGGAGCAAAATTATTGAATGGCCTGATGCTTACAGTTCTAGCGTACTCTTGATGTCCTGAATGATCTCCTCCTTGACGACCGTAACACCATTTATGTTATGTCAGGTCGCCAACCAGAAGAGCTCGATCGTCTTTTCAAGCGTGTCCCCAATCTTGGGCTGATTGCTGAGAACGGCTGCTTCTTAAAGGAATTCGGCTCCCCCAAATGGGTTGAGATGGCCGATCCGGAGAAGATGCGTGCCTGGAAAGATTCTGTCGAAGGTATCATGGAGTACTACCACGAGCGTACGCCTGGATCATGGATTGAGCCACGCCACTGCAGCCTAATCTTTCACTACAAGAGCTGCGAGGATCAGGAAAGTGCCGCCCGTCAGGCAGGTGATTGTGCTAGCCACATCAATGATGCTTGTGAAGAGCAGAGAGTCAGAGCTATTCCCGTCGAAGGTTGTTTCCTCCGCTCTCTTTTTCTCACGTGATTTGCTAACAATCTACCAGGTGCTGTCATAGTTGAGCCGATTGATTGGTCAAAAGGGACAGCAGCTATGCAAATCTTCGAGGGTCTCAAGAAGGAAATGGCTCCGAATCTTGATCATGACTCGCCTGTTGACTTTCTCATGGTTGCTGGTGACGGCCGTGATGACGAAGTTATCTTCCGCTGGGCGAATGAGCTTGGCGTAGATAAAACTGTCAAGTATGTGACGACTGTGAGTCTTGGAAGCCGGAACACCGAGGCTGGCTGCACGCTCACTCAGGGCGTTACTGGTAAGCCCTCCCCTCACCCACTCGGAATAATCACTCACTCGAATAGGGGTCTTGACGGTCCTTCAGAAGCTGGCAATGCTTTCTTAATGATCTCATTGTTTCTTGGCAAATGCAAGACATTCTCAAATTGGTTTCAGGATAAATTTTGCCTGTCCTTTCCAAAGCTGCAGATTTGGGATTTCTCCGGATGTCCCACAGCTTTCTTGTACTTTCTTGGGCATAAGCATACGCAGATGGATTTCTTTGCATGGGCACGGCGAACACTGGGAGTTGGATGGGATGGGATGGGATGAGATGAGATGAGATTAGAGGGAGTACACGCTCCGGGAGGATAGCAGGGAGTTTGATGACATGAATTGAATGACCCCTCCTCTTTTGTACGATCAGTAAAGACGATTGCATATTATACCCGTGGGCCAGTAGACAATGGATTCACATCACCTTCAGCTGTATGCGTGTCGTGTGCTTTGTGTATGTGTATGTGTTTTCTGTGTGTGTATGTATTTTAGCCGGAAGATATAGATAGGGGACAGAAGTGTAGATGAATGAGCTTTTCGGCCACTATCTCTCAATGCACAACTTTAATTTTAAGATAAGAAGCTTGGATTGAGAGCAACCGATTATTTTACCGAGAGAGCAATTGAAATATTCAGAGGATAACACGAGTTCGAGTTAAATTTCAAGAAATGTCGAAGGTCCTTTCTCCTTCGAGGCCAAGAATGCTGACTAAGTCGACCCCAGCAGCATCCCTGCCCAGAACGTCATCAGACGAACATCCCCAGCCAACCGCCCTTCCCCACACCTAGAACCAAGAAACAACCTCAACGACGACCATCCCCGGCGTCCCGTGAGCTTCGACATGCACACAGCCTCCCTCTGTAGCGAATTGGATCTTGGTAGGCATGCAGAATGAGAAGCGATGCAAGGTCTCCAAAATCTGACCTTGGTTTCGGGTCCGCTGGCCCCTTCCCTTTGTCCCCGCACTTCAACGCTCTTTCTTCTTTCATCTGATGTTCTTAGCCTCTCTCAAGATCTATATCCCCTTCCATGTTCTATACTGCTTCTTCATCGACTGGATCATTTGATACTACATTTATCCACAAAGAATTCTCATTCATCAAGCCATCCAAGTACAGCCTTAGGAGAACGTTATATACATCCCCAGCCTCACGATGCATTTCCTCCCAACGAGCCTCGTGTTCCTCCTTTTTGCAGGCACAGCACTCGCAAAAGTCTCGACAACCATCGTTACAATGACTGCTCCTCCAGTGCCTGCAAGCACGAGTTACACTAGCGACCAAGACTTCCAGAATGACATTCTCGCAGCCACGAACTTCTACCGCAGCGAGCACGGTGTCGCACCTTTGACTTGGAACGCGACCAGTGCAAAATATGCTGCTGATTGGAGCTCGAATTGCAATTTTGTGCACAGCGTAAGCCTTTTCCTATTCCCTTCATCTCGGTCTTTTTGCGTGGGTCTGCTGGGAGGAAGCTGACTGCAGTATAGGGTGGTCCAACCGGCGAGAACCTCGCAGCGGGCTATGCGAATGCCAGTGCTTCGGTCGATGCGTGGGGCCTTGAACGAGAGCAATATAATTGGGCCAAGCCAGGGTTCAGTGAGACGACGGGTCACTTCACGCAGTTAGTTTGGGGCAATACTACGACGGTTGGCTGTGGCAGGACGAATTGTGCGAACAAGAACAGTGAGTGTTTCTCCTCCACGATGTTCTAGGCTCTTTTGAGGAATAGCTTGAGGATGCTACGAGAGTTTTGGAGCGGTGACTTGCCAATGCTCCGAGAATTTTGGGAGACTGAAGAAGACATCGCTGACTATGACTACAGAAACTCCCGGCTGGTACGTCGTCTGCGAGTACTACCCACCCGGTAACATAGAGGGCGACAACAACCAGTACTTCGTCGCCAACGTACCCAAGCAGGTCAAAGGAGAGAAATCGGATACTGTTGAAAGTGGGGTCACTAGTTCTGGGACAGGTTGGCGAGATGCTCAATGGGGTGTTGGTGTGTTGTGCGTTGCAGGTGTCGTTGGACTCAGCATGACTTATTAAAGTCTCACGAAGTGTTCGGACGCTGAGTTCTTTTGATACCCTGTATAAGTACTGCTACGATAAACGAGTCATGCTGGGAGAATGAAACCAAACATTATATTTAACGGGCTTGAAGACGCATATTCTCGGTGAATCTAACTTTTCTGTTCCAATCACCAAATCATGAAGCAGGTCTTCTGCAGTGATGTTCGTATCCCTTCTTGTTACTTAAAAGATGGGCAAAAAACTGAGCTTGCGTTTTTCTGTCCTCTCTATCAATAGCTTCTTGAATGCCACAAATGAAAGATGCGCGAGGATCATGCTGAGACAAGAATGAAGTCACTATATTCGAAGAATTCGACAATACCTCTTCGCTGGTAGGTGGTGTTCAGTGCTCTTCAGTTGTGGTAAATAGCTGAAGAACGGGATGAAGTCAGAGGTACCTTCAACAGATTCGAGCACATAATAAAACAATCATCATCATTTTTCAACTTAGTTCGATGAACTGCATAAAGCTGTGGACGAGGAATGGAATACTGTGCTCTGTATAATACGAAGAGAAAGAATGCTGGTTGAATAATGAGGCCTTGCGTAGAAATAAGTATATTATCCTGTTCTAGTGCGAGAATAAGCTGGATTAAGTTGGGCTGAGGTTATCGTGGTGTAGGTCAAGCCGAATTTCGTCGTTCGCTTGTTCGTTAATTTATTTTGGACGTTTCCACCTCTTTTGAATTTGCCGTTTGAGGTTATTCCCAGACAACAAGACCAAATTTCTTCATCTGAAAAGTGAATGGGTAGGTACTGAGCAAAAGTGAGGCGGCAGTAGCAGCCCCGGGATGCGTATGGGCTTTCTCAAATATCAAATAAATAGAGTTTATCCTGGTGATGAGAGGATTGCTTCTTCCCATTGTGTTTGACGGCGTGGAGCCCCATTTGAAGCTATTCAGACAATGCGATGTGCAACAGAAACACGTGATACTCAGCCTATGTGAATGGTGAATAGGATTCGCATCCACATATCGAATTAGAGATTGAATGTGGAATGTGGAGTTAGGAGGCGGAGAGTGAATAAGGGCGAATTCTAATGTTCAATTTCCATCGTCAGGACCTCATCAAGCCCCTCGAAACACTTCGAACTAGCACATGACTCTTCCCGACCTGTTGAAATCTCCTGGAGCATACTCTTGGATTCTTTTCCGTTCTTCTATTAACACCGCATGCAGTGCGGAGAGAATACTGAGTGCTGGTGCGGGAGGTTTGAGCTTTACAGTTTAAGTAGACGTGAATATATTCTTTAATTTCACGCCTACGAATGAAGGTTTCCCTTTCCTCACAGCGTCAATTTCAACAGCACCAACTCATGTGGCTTCCCATCTATGTCTATGTTGCCATATATTTTGTTTTCTAACTACATTCCGAATCAATTTTCATTTACCGGAAGTTAGGATGGTTGGATTCTATATCGCTTGTTAAAATGTTTCACAAAAGCTCCAATGACGAAGCCCCTTTATTGTACATATAACCACTTGACAAAAGTAGTTGTTAAATCATTATAAACGAAGTTGGAGTAACTAAACTCAAGGATAAGCTTTTAGAGACTCACATTAACAAAGGTGAGAGGCTTGTGTACCGATAAAGTACGAAAGTTTGGAAACATTGTGGGTAAGAGGAGCGACTTCGCTTTGAAAAATAATTGTTTCATTCGCAGAATGTATTAGGTAGTTTAGAAACAAATTCTTCAGACTCGAAGAGGCTATCTTGCTTTCATTTCTTTGTGTCCAAAATCCATTCCTTGCAATCAGATTATCAGTTCGAAGTGTGCGTATTTACTCCATTTCCAATTTCGCACATCAATCTTCCTTGACTAGATAATCAGCAAGAGTGAACGTCGCCTTCTCAAGTCCGTCTTCCCGCTTAATCAAGTATTTGACAAGCTCCATAAGCATTCCGTGAGGGTAATACTCATCAAGTGAGTGTCTGAACGAGGTATGATGTGATGTGGCGGAGGTTGCCACCATATATCGTCGAAGGGGGCTTTCATCAGAGGTGTGCTCATAAATGTAATGAAGAGTGATCGAAGGGACTTTCTCCAACTTGGCAGAAATTTCTTCTATCGCCTTCAGGGCCGAGTTTTGAAGGGAAGGCATGCACAATTTGTCGGCCAGCACCCAAAGTTCGACGAGTGCCATGTATTCTGCTCGTTCGACAGCAAAACGTTTCTGATAGCTTTCGCTAAGTTGGCAGAGAGCAAACTTCTGTTTGTAAATCCATTGCATGAGAAGTCTGAAAGCTCAATCGATTGTATCTTCGAGACGGTAGGTTTGGGTCTGGCCTTCAACGAAGTCACTGTTGAATGCCGCATCTAATACTTTTGAGTGGCAGCAGCCGACCTCTTTATGAATCGTGAACTTGGTACTCTCATCCTTCTCGCCAATGATGAAAGTAACAAGGGAATTAGGGTCTCTAGAAAGGCGATGGTTGTCAGCCTTCTTCCAAATTGCGGGATGTATCAAATACTTACGCAAAAGTTACCGGCTCTTTGCGCTGCCTCTTTCGCGTTTGCTCAATCTCGGCAGAGCGTCTCAGCTTTTCAACGTCTTTGGTGGGTTCTGCAGCTTGCAACATGATGACTTCGATGTGCGTGAACTACTTCTAGATTAGCAAAGTTTGGTATAATCGATGGTGATGTCCATATACTTTCAGACGCTGTACGAGTCAAAGACCTATTGCAGTGGGAAAGTTGATGTGAGATCGAGATTGACTTTCGTAGATAGGCTATCGCAGAGAAATTTATAGTGCGAATGAAATTTGCTTGCACCTACCTCCGTCCTTTTCACCCCCCACCTATTAAACCATAATGTAGGGTTGAACTCGAATTGTGTCGCTCTAAGCCCCCAATTCCTGGGTGGCGATATCGATGGTTCTTTTAGAATCGTTGAAGTGCTGAAGTTTGACCTTTGGTATTTTGGGTATGTTGAGTATAAAGTGAATGAGTGGGTTGAAATATAAATCGATAGGCTTGAAAATCTGGAACGGTCATGGGGTATCGAAGTCCAGCCAGAGTTTGCATGCAATCAGAAAGCGAGTTGGTTATAAATCACCTTTGTCAAATTTACAAGGGGAAAAATACGGTTCTTTCCTTCAAGAGCCAAGTCCCAATACAATAAATACAATCGCGTGATATTTGCCACGTAATTCATTTTCATTTAAGGCTTCCATCGCGCTCAATTTATCTTATAACCTGCTCTTTTTAGCTTTTGGTTTGAAGTCTTTCTGCTTCACGCCATTCTTAGCCAAAGGGCCATCACCAAACAACTCGATACTATGTGTGGCAATCGCAGCTGGCATCGAGATCTAGATTTCCCTCGTTCCACGCTCAAGAATCTCAGCATCATAAGCCTCCATGATCAGTTTGGTATCTTGCCCATCCCGGATCTTCTTGATTGCAACAACAAAGTTCGCTGCATCTTGTATCGAATTATTGACACTTTGTCCACGATCTATTGATGTCAGTTCAAATCCAGGAGTTTCAAGGCTTCCTTGAACTCACAAGGTGGCATGGCGTGGGCTGCATCTCCAGCCAGAGTTACCAGACCTTCATGGTTATCCCAGCCTGTAATATTCTTCCATAGATATACGTTATCGGCCGGAATCTCAGTTCCATCCTTCAACCACTTCAGAGCGCTTTTTCAAGGATTAATCCACTTCTCTGATCCTTCTCTCAGCATATTCAGCCTCTGCTTATGCGTCATTGCGATCACTTCATGGCGTTCTGCGTTGGGAA
Organism: Stipitochalara longipes BDJ; assembly: GCA_009732865.1. NCBI lineage: Eukaryota > Fungi > Ascomycota > Leotiomycetes > Helotiales > Hamatocanthoscyphaceae > Stipitochalara > Stipitochalara longipes. The sequence goes on along the minus strand of ML769329.1, from coordinate 675,695 downwards.
GCTATATGTGAACTGCCACATCCACGTTGACGCATCGTTTCTATCTGGGATATCTAGAGTTGAAAGCAAGAAGAATATCTTAGGATCAGAATTTATGCCAAAATTCATAATGAGATGGAAGGCTGCGTTTTCTTTCAAGAAGCGCGACTGCTTCGCGGTAAAGCTCGTTTTGAGGTTCGAAGGCAAGATGTCCAGAGGCGTGAGTGCCGCTTTCTCTGGTCCCACAAGAAAGGTTCGCAAGAATGATATTGCAGCATCAACTCCAATGAGATGAGTTCCAGTGGAAGTGGTGCCATCAGCAAAGCGTGCTGTTACAGAATCTGAAGAGGTTGAAACTCTGGTGATCTTCTTTCCATACTGTAACCAAGTTAGCCATTCCCCAATCTCTGAATCGTTTTGTGAATTCATACGATTCTTCTTGTTCTAACAGCTCAAAAGGGACGCCATTCTTCTTGAGTCCTTGAGCAATCAAAAGACCAGTAGTTTCTGTTGTGAGTTAGCACAAGCACCATCGAAATATCCATTCTGACACGTCTGCGCACCTGCTCCAGCAATGAGGACTTTCATCTTCGCGAGTAGTCTCTTCTCCAGCGTGCAAAGGAAAAAGCATCAATCTCGCCTTAAAATCATGAGCAAACCATTTATAATTCCACTTCCCCACTATTACCTTGAAATCACAATCTGGAGCCTGTCCCACTTTTAATTTGTTAGTGGTTCAACCAGCCCCACTCAGGGGGAGAATCAACATGATGAGTCAGCTTTACCACTCTTTATTCACCAATCACTGCATTTCATGCAGCTTAGACATTGCGAACTTGATCCAAGCTGTGGTTCGATCAGAGGGAAACAGATGCCCGTTAGAGATGTTCTTCGCCCTTTAGCATGGAGGGTTGCGAGTGTCATGAGGGCACTAAACAGAAAAGTCCCTATAAGCCAATGTTCCAGAGCTGCGTGAACATTATACTTACTGCTCATACAGGCACAAATCATCCTCTCTGCCCATTCTTTCCGTACAAAGGGGGCGGTCGTAACAGCCTTCGTGTTGGAGGCCTTCGCAGCTTCTCGAGCTTGTCATGATCTTCACTTGTAGAATTTCTGCTTATTTTTTTCTAGAATGTATCCGCAGCAGTTGATACAATGAGAATAATAAGAAATATTCTTGTTTAGAAAACCGGTAATGACTTACTGGACGGCAAGGCGCCCGGTTGGCATCACTCTCCGGATCTCGCCTTCCATTAATAGGGCTTAGTAGAGTTAGCGTATTGCTCTGATTATACGATGGAGAAAAAGCGTTCAAAAATAAACAAAGAGAAATCATCAAGAGCACAAGCACTCTGGCTCGGAGAGAGCGAGCTGAGCTGACTCAAGTTGTGCAAGCCCGAGCTGTAAGTTCTTCAATGTTCCAAAATTTCTGGAACATTGGCTTACAAACTTGTTCTGTAGCGTCGTCGCCATTCTTTGGATGGTTTCGATGTAAGTTTTCAATTTTCCTCTTGTCCCTCTCTGAGTATGGAAGATATACTAACATTGTTCTCTAGCGTTTGCGGATTTACGGCTGGTCTCTTGTTTACACAGGAGTGGGAAGTGGATGGAGGGAAGGATACGCCAGGCAGGGAGCGGGGGTTTGTTTGTTTATTTTGGGTTGCTTTGGGTTGGGGCTTGGAGGCTTGAATGGGTGACTCCAGCCATAATAGGAAGGTTCGGCGGGAAAATCAGGGGGTCAAAAAAAATGAAGAAAAAAATAATTTTCTGCTCTTGAGGCTGGGAAGGTGGGCTTTTGTTTTCTCTTAGGTGTGCCCAGGAGTTTTGGTACAATGATTCAGTAAACGTATTTCACCACTGATATACAATTCCCGGGTGGTGGTCGTAACTGCCTCGATGTTGGAGGCCCGCACAGCATCTTCTCGAGCTTTGACGGCCCTGGGCCCCTAACCTGTCTTCACTCGTAGAATATTTTTTCCTTCTTCTGGAATGTATTAGCAGTTGTTGGTACAATGAGAATGATTTAAAAAAGTCTTAAAAAGACATCTGGAAATGACTTACTGGACGACACGGCGTGGCCCCGATATAGGCCCTATTAGCGGCACTCTCCGTGATCTCTTCTTCTATTGGAAGGGTTTAAAGACGACACGGCGTAGCCCCAATGTACGTCCTGTTGGCACCACTCTCCGTGATCTCTCCTTCCATTGGAAGGGCTTAAAAGGATTAGTATATGGCTCTGGTTTTACGACAGAGAGGTGGTACTTACAATTGTATGGTGTTGATGGTTGCTAAATGTTGATCTCAAATGGTCTTGCTCTCGAGCTGATGATCATGGAAGATGCGAGCCTCTAATAGATAGAGATGAAGGTTTTGATAAGAGAAACAAAGATACAGATAATAATGTGGCTTTGGTAAGGATAAGGCTGTTGAGTGCCGTGGTTGTAAAAGTGACGGGGAAGAGTGGTCGGTTGGGGCGAGGAAATTCTTGTGTATCATGGTGGGGAAGGCAAGCGCAAGGCTGTGAATCCAAGCTTGTAGCGAACGAGACCCATGAGCCTATCGCGTGCCTCCTTCCAAAAATTTCGCTCATGAATTGCGCCGATAATTGAATTCACTTCACCTGGCTCTTGCTTCTAAATTCTTCCTCTTTCATCAACCATCAACACCATACCATTGTAAGTACCAGCTCTCCGTCGTACAATCAAAGCCATACGCTAACCCTTTTAAGCCCTTCATATAGAAGGAGAGATCACCAAGAGCGCATTTTTCGACCAGCGATGAGCGAGCCACCAACCGTCACCCATATTAACTCCAACCTTAACCTCAACCTCAACCTCACCCCAGTCTTGGACAAAAATTGGAACAATTTAAGTCATTTTTCGAAATCATCAGAATCATGCTAGCCTCTTGTCTTTAGGGCGCGCACTCGTGTCAACAATTTATGAGTCTGATATCAGACATTACTTCTCGATTACTGACTTACTGTAGGCCGGTTCTCGCCCAATCCGCCCAGCAGTAGTGCCCGAGCGAGCACTAGCGACCAAAGGCGAGATGAGAATTCTCGTTTCTTTTATTAAAGCTCATGTAAGCAATATATAACAAAATCCCCACGATTCACTAAATATACTAAACTAACTTATATAATCTAGATTGTATATACTGTAGAGTCCTTTTTTGAATTTTTTTTGAAAGCTCTTTGAGCAAATTTGGGCCTTATTTCCAAATTTTTATGTGTTTTTATAGAAATTTTAGTGGGAATTTCGCTGGCGCTTAGTGTTTCATGAAGTTTATGGGGGTTTACATTTATTTAAATGACCGTTGAACGAATGAATTCTCTTAAGACCTGTTCCACTTTTCAATTGTATGCGGCAAGGGGCCGTTTAGTGTTTTCTGGAAGGGTTTTTCCCAGGTGTGATAGGTGGTGTTTGCATGGAGCGATTCAGGAGTGTTAGGACGGTAGGGGTGTGAATCATATAGAAATGGATTCGTGCATGTTTGAGTACCTAGAAAACTACGCCTCAAGCTCTTTTGTGGTATCCCTGTGATTTGTGAGCATTTTTCTATGATATCCGGATAGTCTGGGAGCAAGCTATCTCTCATATAAGTGAATGTAAACGAAATGGGCTGATGCCATCACAGAGACAAAAATATTAACATTGGAAACAAATAAGGCACTGCAAATCGCTTTGAGCCAGTTTTAAGGCGAAACATCCAGAAAATGAGCCGAAAGCAGAGTTTTTTGAGACGTTTATAATAGTATAACGGACTGAAATCGGATACTTGAGGTTCTGGTCCTGGAGTGCGTGCAATATGGGGGACTGGCTTTTCAAAATGAAAGGTTTATTATTTAGAATAAGCAGATTTTGCTCATCAAAAGTGGTCAGGCTGCCGAGAATCATAGACTATCTCGCAAACGTCAGATTGATCATCACTAACATCTCACAGGATGACAAAAGTCATTTGAGTAAGGCCCGCACTTCCCCTGTCCCACTAACACGGAGGCAGTTCCGACCAACACCCTTGTTCGGAAAGAGTCAGCAGAGAAGACTCAAGTTGTGCCAGTACGAGCTCGTAAGTACAACTACTTTCATTAACTTCGGCAGCTTGACCACAAAACAAATTTTTTTGGCCCTCGGCCCCCTTTATTTTTGGAAGATTTCAGGGGGTTGTTCTCGCTTAAGTGTTGTGAAGACCTTACCTAGTAAATACATTTCGTTAACATCCGGCAGCTTGACCACTACTGTGAGGAATAATGGTTTTTTGGGTTTCCCTTCCCTTCTTTCTTGATCTGAATTTTCATAATGCAAGGACAAACACATTTGTGAAGTTTCTTCTTTTTCACTTGACCGGATACTTAAATATAGATTCTGTTTCTTTGTGTTTGCTGATTTGGCCTGCTTCACCGTATTAAGGGGGGTTTTGTGGCGGAGCTTATCACGTGTATCAATCTCGCTTATGGCGGGGTATTCGCGACGCTTGCCTTTTGCGGGAACTTTCAACGACATCCCCTTTTCTGCAAATCATGAGGAGACTGGAGAATTTTCAGAGGGTAAATTTAAGATCTGCGAATGATGTTGTGAGTGCGCATCATTCGGGATCTTGATATTCGGGTGTCCTGTTTCTTTCCAATCGCTGTTCTGGCCTCAGGAAAACAAGGTTTACGATGGCGTCACGTGCGGCCGAGTGGTGAACGTGTGTCCGGCTGTTGCTGCGTAGGCTACGGAGCGCGCGGAGGGGACGGAGCCTGTATCTCGCTGATTAATTTACTATTATGGAGGAGCGAAAATGATCTACTTTCCTTGAAGCTTATTCATTGTTCGCGTGGCCGCCACTTGAGGTAGTGGGACTGTCGTGTTTGGAATGGGCGAAGGAGACTTGAGTTGCCATTGGGCTTGGAATCAGCAATCCTTTCTGTTGCCAAGGTTCAATGAAATTCTGTCTCTCTGTGTTCATATCTCTCTCAGCGTGCCAGCTCACCTTCTCGTTATGCCAACTTCTCCAATGGCAGATCTTCAACTTCATATGCTCTTGGCGACAACACGTCTCAATTCCTTTCGTCACATGCGAACATGGGAACAGTGAGGCCTCCTTATTTTATGATCTACCCATTGCAGCCCTTAGACGTCCACTCGAAGGCAGAGCTGTGGTGGGCTGTGGTACGGTCATCTTGGCCACCGAGGCTGTACGGTCGCAGTCCATTGGGGGTCTTCTGGATGGGATGGAAGGTCGCAGAGTATTCACATATCATTGTTCCATGAATGTTAGACAATCAATTTCATTGAACTCCTAGTTTACAGAGCTCCCTACTCCTGTTTCTATCCAACTGCTTGCACCCCCGAAAAGGTTGTAAGAGGAAAATCGCCAGAGCATTGACCCTGGCACAGAGCTAGCGCCGAATGCTTCGCGATCACTTCCTAGCTATCTTTCGCTTGTTTCAGAAGCTTTGATACATTCTCAAAATGCATTAGCTGAAATTTTAGTCTGTGATCTGAAAATCAAGTGCTAAAGTTGGCTTTATACTTAATGTCCCATGTTCTCCCGGACATTCAATCTTTCTCTTTAACCGCCCACGCTCCAATCTTCCACCAACTATCCGTACAATCAGATCAACCTCAACCTCAACCTCGTCCCAATCTTCCACAAAATTGGAACAATGTAAGTCATTTCTCGAAATCATCGCATTAGAATCATGCTAACGTCTTGACTTTAGGGCGCGCACTCGTGTTAGCAATGTACGAGTCTGATGTCGGACATTACTTCTCGATTATTGACTTATTATTATAGTCCGGTCCTCGCCCAGTCCGCCCTGCAGCAGCATCAGCAGCACCAGAGACTGAAGACGAGATGAGAATTCTCGTTTCATTCATTGAAGATCAAGTAAGCAATATATAACCAAATCCCCATTATTCTCTAAATATACTAAGCTAATATGCGCAATCTAGATTATGCATACTATGGAGTCTTTTTTCGAAAAGCTCTTTGAGCAGATTTGGGACCGTGTCTCCAAGTTTTTATGTGTTTTTATAGGAGTCTTGGTGGGAAGTTCGTTAGCACTTGGGTTTTTTATGAAGTTTATGGGATCAAAAAAATGAAAAATTAATTTTCTTTTTTTGAGGCTGGGAGGGTGGGCCTTTTTTTTCTTTTGGGTTTGCCCTGGAGTTTTGGTATAATAATTCAATGATTACATTTCACTACTCGTATAAAATCCCTGCTTGTGTTCTTAATGATTTCTATTCGGTGTTCCTAAGTAGATGGTACTCTGAGTTTGCTCTTACGGTAAGAGAATGTTGTTGGCAAATTCCACCCTCCAGATGTAGCCAGTGTAGTAGAAGTGTGCGGTTTGTATCATGTGCTCCCCTGTCTTCAATCAAGTGTTGACCGGCAGAAGAGAAACAGTCGAAGGTGTGAGAAATTCGGTCGTAGAGTCGAAGAGATAGGATTGTTAGCGTGGCAAGAAGACTGAAAGGTGTCGCAAAGCTCGAGGGGTTTCCGCTTTCTTAGAAATTAGCAGATGTGTCAGTAGAGTTCAGGGACATGGGTACAGTGCTGGAGCCTGATAGAACTAGCAGGACGTGGTATAGGTGATGAGTTACTCTGAAGGAGGCATTGGCAGAGAACTGGATTCGAAGCTAGAATTGCCAGTTTGCCAATGAAGAGGGAAGTAATACAGCGGCAGGCTAGAGCGCGCCTTTGGAAACACACTCTCGATAGAAAATCACCCAAAATGGGGCAGGTCAAAGTGTGTAAAATCGGTTGGGGAGTCCTTTGAACAAGATGAGATTCCTAGTTGTGGCATGGCCTCAAGCGGTACTCTTGTGGAAGTTGCGATGCGGAAATCGAGCCTAAAAGCCCTGTAACTCTGCTCTTCCCTCGTAACAACGCGTTCAGAACGAAATGACCTTTACCCCACAACCACCTGGCAAGCAGCATAAAGCTTTCCTGGAGCACGCATCAGTGCTCATTGTACCAAAGTATGTGAGTCAGTCGATTTAGGCGATGAACGGTCCAGGCTCTCCCAGAGAATTCCTGGCACACCGTAACATGTAGCATAAGGCCATTATCACCAGCGGCAGTACCCAACGCAATACCCAGCCTGTATCCAAGTAGGGGTATTTGCGGTCCGGGGCTCATGCGAGATGGAAGTTTGAATTGGTGGGGATGGGGAGTAGGGAAGGAGAGGAAAAATTGGCGATCCGAGATATGTGGCCGTTGTCTGTCGAGTATCTTATACATAGAAACTGCCTCGATTCGAGACCATTGATCCTATGGGATGTGCTAATGAGGATGAGTTTGGTGGATATCTTGGCGATGGTTTCTCTAAGATCAGAGCATTTTGTCAAATAGAGAGCCACGGCAAGAAAGAGCATAGAAATGGATGCTTGTAAAGAAATTCTGGTTCCATTAACTTTCTTTCCAAAATTACCCCTCAATCTAACTCATTTCAACACGTGCAAGCTAAGTGTTTGCGGAAGATGTTCATTCATTGTTCGCGCATCGAGGACCTTGAGTCGCTGTAGAAGAAGTAGGATTGAATCGTCGAGAAGTTATCAATATGCCATGTTCGTATTGCATAGCAGGAGTATGCTTGAGGTATCCGTGATATCGATGCTAGAGCAAGACTGCCAATATGCCAGTACTTGGGAGTGGAGGGCTCGTGTGAGAGGTGCTTGTCTTGGGTTCTTGTGCCCTAAATGCAGGAAAGGGGTTCGAAATCTCGTCACCGTGATGTCGCACATTCAATTCAAGGCCGCTCAAGTTCGTAAAATCTGTAGATAGTGCTCAGTAACCTCATAGCTTTGGATGGAAAGAAAGGAAAATCCTTCTCCACATGGTGCGGGGCATCAGTTGGTGGAGAGAAATGCCGGCAAATTTCGCTAATGCAAGGCGCCGAGCCGTGCAGCGCCACACGCTTACCTAAAGCGGTAAATCTCAACGACATCTCTGTTTCCCATCTTTGAAGAGAATGCAACATGAAAATGGCGAGAGTGTGTTGGTTGTTTGCGCTCTGCAAGTGCAGATTGAATTCATGGGTTGTTTCTGGGATGCTTTTTTGCTCGTTGCTGGGCCTGTGCATGCTAAGAACAAGGTTCTCAGTGGTGTCACGTGCGTGCGCTCTGCTGCTGTGCTGAAGGTTTGAACACGCCCCTATTCTCCCCATTCTGATGTTCAAATGTTGGAAAAATTCTTGTATGTATATCTTGTGCTTCTCTACGTCCCTCAAACTTTTATATGCCGTCCAGGAGTGGTTGTGGAGTGCTCTCGGATCGAGCGTGAGCATGCTTCCCTCCATCAGAGATTGAAGTCCCGCAGCGATATTTACTCTTGCTGGACCGAGACATAATGATCTATAGCATGGATTGGTCCCTCATCTGTTGGCAAGGTCTGGAAAGATGCTGTATCACAATGTCAAAGTCATGGACTCGCAAGGCCTCGATCAAGCCCTTCCTCTCGTTTCGTACACTTCACACTTCACACTTCACACATCACGTTTCGCTCATCAAGTCATACTGTATCGTATAGGGCCTGGGGTTTTATTATGCACACAGTGAGATATGACACTGATGGCATTGAAACTCTCCATGCTGCTGGGTGATATACATGGCCGATCCGTAGTCCGTTTACGATCGCATGAAGAAGCAAACAAGCATCAAAGTCACTGTCACTGTCACATTTCCATCGTATGCAATTGGTCTATGGGATTACAATAGCCAGTATCATTACTCTTCTATGATTACAGATACGTTCTGACCCGTGGCTCTTTGTCAAGCCTCTGAATTCGTTGTAGGAGGAGAGCTGCCAGAGCTTCGGACCCTGCAGAGAATTAGCGTCGAACCAGCTGCGATCACTCACCCGCTAGACCAGAACTGCAGCGTAGTCTAGCTACGGGAACCTCGCAACTCGATTAGCTCATCCATGTTTGTTTTTGCAAAGCACAGAGCACCGCGTTCGCGTCGACGAAACCGGGCTAGCCAGCACTTTAGTGAGTGATCTGGGAGTTTTAGCGTTAACGCCCAATTTCTATATAGGTTCCCTTCCGCCCCCAACTTTCGGGCTTTTTCTCCTCGGTCGCACTCGAAGGTATGTTTCACACCACACAACACAACAGTATCATCCCATGTCATCGCATTTGATTTGCTAACTGCACATGGGTTTTAGCTAAAGCCTATTCACAAATTTCGTAAGTACTTCCCTGTCTCCATTGATTGCTCAATCACTAACCTTATTATAGTCTGTACATCAACCAACTGTAAGTAGGAGAAGTCTCCGACCGCATCAATCACTCACTCTTTTAGCGAGACCATCATCAGCATCAGCATCAGCATCAGCAGCATCAGCAGCAGCAACAACAGCAGCAAAAAGGTAAGTTTGCAGCCTCAACTCTTTTTATCCATCGCAGACACAAGCTAACATATCTTTAGATGCCTTCTGTAAGTTACCACTCTTCATTACTCTTCCTCTTCCACACGACACCCATCGTCCTCGCATAACAGCAGATCGACATCATCCCATTCATCCATCACTCATCGGAACATTCAATCACTGTCAGTATACGTGCTAAACATATATCTAGGAACCGTTCACGCCAAACAATCACGGTATGTACCATCCCTCCCCCGTACAATCAGAGCCATACGCTAACCCATTTAAGCCCTTCCTTTGGAAGGAGCCATCACAGAGAGCGGGGCCAATACGGCCTATTTGGGTGCGCCGTCTTGTCCTGTAAGTCGAGTTTTTGTAATTCTCATTGTTCCAATAATCACTGACACATTCTAGCAAAAAACAAAAAAAAATGATACGAGCGAGCTCCGGGCCTACAAGGCTCGTGTGGAGGATGCGCGGGCCTCCAGCACGGAGGCAGTTCCGACCAGCACCCTTGTTCGGAAAGAGTCAGCAGAGAAGACTCAAGTTGTGCCAGTACGACCTGTAAGTCCAATGTTCACACAGCTCTGGAACATTGGCTTACATGATTTTCTCTTTGTAGCGAACTCGGCGTACTCTGGACGGTTGGGACGTAAGTATTTCTTCTTTTATTTCTCCCTTTCTCTCAATCTTGGAATTGTAATATATGCTAATAGTCTCATCTAGTACGTAAATATATACGGCCGCGCGCTGTATTATACAGGAGTTTTTATTGGGTTTTTGTTTTTTTTGTGGATTCTTCACTGTCGGTTTTTAAGAAAATAGTTTAGAGAGAGGGGGGCGGGGCGGGGCTGGTTTTGTTTTGGTTTTGTTTTGGTGTTGTTTTGGTTTGTTTTGGGAACTTTTTGTAGTGCGACTCCGGCCATAACGGGAGGGGTGGGTGGGAAAAGGGGGTTTTTTAATTAAAAAAAATTAAAAAAGACCTCTGAACGAAAAGAATTCTTGAAGATCCTTTATCCACGAATTCGAATTGTTAGACTTTGAGCTTGCTTTCATGACACTCGCACTTCTTTACGCCAAAGTGCGTGGAATATTTCTGACGGGCATCTTTTCCCCTCTTATCTGACCATAGCTTCATCTTGGATTAGGTTCGCAACACCCGAGCTGCATGAAATGCCGTGACAGGAGGAAAATGACAATCAACACGTAATGAGGGATTGGAAAAGGAACATTCGTCTTGTAGCTAGCAGCATTGTTGAGAAGTTCAAGTATAATATCTCAAATGACAGAATGCACCTCTAGAAGTAAGAAATAAAGACAAGGAGATATAACACTGGAGCCTGGAATATCCAAATGAATCAACAGTATGAAGCGTCCAATTAAATCCTATGGCGAAGTCTCAGATCCAAACCACAAAACCAAAAGCCAACCAGATATCTTTGTTCAATGCAGCATGTTTTCAAAACCCCATTTCCATACTGGCGGACGTCTTGGGCTACTTCATTCTTTGGTAAGACAGAGAGAGTTGGGTTATAGAATTTGAGCATCCAGATATACACCAGGATTCTTTGACGGCAGAATATTACGCAAAAAAAGCCGCTTCTGCAAGTTGCTAAGAGACTAGAGCAGATCAACCAGTTCAAAATTGGCATATCAGTTCCATTGACTGAAGACAGAGTTCGCGGGTATGTCTGGAGCAAAGTAGTAGATAGTGGATTGGGTAGGTATTCATGAAAGGTTGAAGTGATGTTCCTAGATCCAAAATTTCCATCCAAAGTTTCCCTTTCATCCGGAGGTCCGGGACGGGAAGAGTCTAGCGTGATGGCAGGAGGCGTTATGCAGCTTTCGAAATGCGATAGGGCTACCCGAGGATGCTGAATCCTAAATAAATTGAGAGTGATGTTAGAGGATAATTGTAAACAGACAACTCCCAAAGATTGTCTCTCTGACGAAGATATCTGCCAGTGCCATTCTGCTGCAATCTTACAACTACGTCTTCGGAGATTTAAAGCCTGGACCTTTCTCTACTAATGCGATGTAATATAGGCACACGTAGATCGCGTTGCGAGATCTACTGAATCGAGAGCGCTTGGAGTTCTGCATACACGTTAGCGCGAAGCAAGAGAGCGGCGGACTCTGAGACCTACGATATCCTTCAGAAGGAAGCCGTGTTGCTGGCAGACGCTCTTGGTTCGAATCGATAAACCGCCAGAGGACCTTGGAACCTCATAACATTCTTGATTTGGATCAAATTGTTTGGGCGACAGAGGTGGAGAAACTGGTTTTGATGCAGCGAAGACGAGAAGGAGACGGGTTAGCAGCTGGCAGTTCGGGGAGACTGTAGACGCTATCGATCACTACGGGCAACAGGCATCACCATATGCAAACCTCAGCGGCCCTGAATGCTTGATCTTCGTCAAAACACCAAAACATTTTGAATTGAAAAAGAAATTTCTACGTTCAAAGTGTAACAAGTCAGACTGTGATGAAAGTAAATATGGTTAATTTCATTGTACCAAAAGTCTATGATACAAGAAGAAGAGTGCCCAAAGTATCCACAGCCTCCTGCCCCAAGCCCAGGTCATCAGCAGTGGCAGTGTTTCTAAGAGGGAGAAGACTACCAATTGCTATCAAGTCAGCCTGGGAAAGATGAGAAGGGATGGAGGGAGACTTATCTTCTGTTGTTCGAAAACTGGCCAAGGACCTGAAATTATGAAATGGAGGTTTCTGGTGGAACGACCCGTCAGCGAATTGTTACGCTGAGTAAGACACTACTGTGGTGTGCAGTTCCACTCCGCATCTCGCAAAAAGCCTTCACTCAAAGCCAACGCAACCTGCCGACAGGGCCACCAGCGCAGCAAGTCGCAGTATGGTTAACTGTAAAGACTCCCCAGATGGTATCGCCGAAGCAATTCACAGCCATCTGAGTCTGCCCCCCACCCCCGAACCACTACGGTCCGAGGCCCAGCAAAGGATCCAGCTTTTTGCATCGGACTCGACAACAAGACCTCAACTCATCGAGGAGGGCTCCCCCCAACCAAAGTAGGCGGGTTCAATCCCAAAGTGACCTTCAGGAGCCCTACATGCCCGAGAACTTCGGTACAAGTTGGTGTCGCTGTGAGTGACCACTCGAGTCCGTGAAACAGGCAGAGTGGAAACCAACAGTATGGGGAATCTTGTGTCTTACCTGAAGATTGCGCTGCGACTTCGTCGCAGTGATTGTTCCAGAACATATCGATGAATGATTGTTTTCGATGCGCGCTGGGGTCTGCGACAGTTAGCAAGAGGAAGATGCTGTGCGAGGAAGGAAGCTTACCAGCGAAACGATTGTTCCGAAAAGATGTGGAAGATTGAGATGTGCAAAGAAGAAAAGCGTTTGAATAATTGCTGGTGATGGAAGTGGTTGTGGTGGATGATGATTGATGATTGTTGTTGTGTGTTGTGAATGTTGATGAGAAGAAAAGAAGAAGAGACTGGGCGGGGGAAACGGCCCTTTAAGTAAACGGGCGGCGGTTGGACGCTAACACCCAGATCACTCACTAGTGAAAGCGAAAGAGCGCAGCGAGAGCAGCGCACGAGATGTCTGCTCAGTGATTGCCGAGTCTTCGAACTCTAATTCTGTGCTGGGTCCAACGCTCTGGCAACTTTCCTCCTACACCTACATTGGGAGAATTCAAGATTCTGAGGGAACGGCGTGCGTTGAGAACTTGATGTAGTCTTAGAAGTAATAAGAATGTATGACTATTCAAATGGCTATTCTTTTGAGTATTGCAATGCGTGACTGAAGTGTGGAATACCCAAAGTGATGTGTGGACGCGATGCATCGGCCGCCTAGTATACGGATGCGTACGAACCAGCGTGGCCTTCAGCAGCACTAGAAAGACACCCCACACGTAGCTGAGCTCTGATATTCTACTGCGGCATATTCTTCATCTTTTCTTGTCTGTGTAGCGCTTCAGACAGCTTGAGAGAGGTAGCATCAAGGAAATCGTCGCAGCTGTGCAGTCTCTGGGATGGCATACGCTCTGCCGGCGCACCGACGCAGATGCATCTCGAAACAAAAAATATCTTTCAGACAGAAACTCAATCAAATAGGCTCTCAGCAATAGAGATAGCTGAGTCTCAAGCCGTGTGAGGCAGTATACCACATTGCGAGCTGCCCACCACTTAGGGCACGTGACGTGCCAGGGTTTGCTCTTAGTGCGGCAGCGACCAGGAAGGAACGAGGACAGCTGCATAGCAGCTTCACAGCCCCATCACAATGAGCACTTACAGCATTGTCTCGGCCGCTTCTTCCTCGCATACAACCAACAGAAATTTTATTCCATGAATTGGAAGAAGAGATGTCGTCGAGATTTTCCTCATGCAGCCAAGCGCGGTGCGGGAGGCCTGCATAAGCGACATTGCTACCATGGATCCACGGCCCACATTTTTCCTGCACCTTACATCGCCTTTGCTGCCCCTTTTGTTTTCTTTTATCCTATTTGGGCACCATCTGACAATAAGTGGATTCGGGATCTCAACGGATCAAAGGGAATGGGTGACTGTTCGTGGCGGGAAAGCAATCCTCGGTATGAAGAAAGCGTCCTCTAGTATCTGCAGATCTATATGGACTTCGCTGACTTTGATAAGTCTCAAGCCTTTCGCTACTTGCAAGCCTTAAACCCTCACCAAACTTACACGATTTGTGATTGTTCTTTAGCTACGAAACATGCTGTAGTCAACTTAAGTTTTATTTTCTCTGCCCTCTGGGTTAATAATGTACTAACGCGGTTTCATATTATGTGAGTGCTTACTGACTAGCTCAGCTGTACACCACTGGCGCGTTTTTTTGTTCTGTTTTAGTAAAAGAAATAGGTTCCATAGAAGAGAACTATTCTTCGTTTTGGTTTCTGCATATTATGTCGGAACTTCGGGATACGGTAGTGATGAGTGGCTGTCACCGAAGATAAATGTTCAGCCTTGATCGAGAACATTGACGTGATATAGGCTTTTGTCCATCTCACGGGCAGCCCACAAGATTGGCCAGAGTAAAAAACTTGGAAGACCATGTTTTGCAAATTTACAGCTAACTATTTTTGCGATCTGTGATTGAGGAATTGTTATAAACATGCTTACAGACTTGAGCCACGATAGACATTCTTCTTAGGAAGATGGAACTTCGGGTCCCTCTTCTCCTTCATCCGCACCTTCATCAGAGTCGCTGCTCTCGACATCATTCTCGATCTGATCCATACGGCGAACAAACTCATCTTGAAGACGACGCAACCAACTTAGCAGAGCTTTGCCTTCCATAGGACCACTTTCAGCTTGCTTCAAGGTCTCCTTCAAGCCCAGCACCAGCTTTCTTCTTCTCGCAAGTGCGAATGCCTTCGAAGATTTCTTCTTGGCTGCTGCTTGGGCATCAAGGGTTTTCGAGACTGTTTCAGCAACCTCGAGAACTTGTGGTGGTAGATCGACGACCCGGGCGAGCGCAAGTCCATAGTGTTCCTCCTTCACAAAGCCTTGTCCAATCTTGTACAGCATTATCATCGTATTTGCTTCGCTCATGTCGACCGTAAGGTGGAGATTGACGACGCCGGGACGTTCGGACATAATTTGTGCTGTACAGGATCAGCGTAATCCTATACAACAGTCTCGAAAACATACCAAGCTCTCTGAAGTGTGTTGCAAAAAATACCAAAGCCTTACTCTCAACTAGAGCTTCTGAAATACTCAATGCAATCGCAAGACCATCTCGACTACTTGTGCCTCGGCCAAGTTCATCGATGATTGCAAGACTATGCTTGTCGATATTTCTGCCGGGCATTGTGTCAATGCTGATTTGAATTATAAAGGAACGAAATCCTACCTTAGGATGAAAGCTGTTTCTCTCATCTCCGAAGCGAAAGTAGAGACATTGGCTTCAATGCTGTCGTCCATAGAGACACGAGCAAATAGCTGATGGATTATTGGAAAAGATGCATATGCCGCTGGCACAAAGCTGCCAACCTGCGCCATCACTGTCAAGAGTGCAGCAGAACGAATGTACGTGCTCTTGCCGCTCATGTTACAGCCAGTGATGATTTGTAGACGCGTTTGCTGGGATGCATAAATGTCGTTAGAGACGAATTTCTGCTGGTGTATCTAAGGCAAGCGGCAGTCAGCAAGTGTATCCAAATCACAGACAGCTGACAAACCTTTTCCCGAACCGGATGGCGGCCAGACTTGATACCAATGCAATCTGTGATGTCGGGTCTACAATATTCAGACACACTACTTGTAGCTACTTGACCAAACGCTGCAAGCATGTCTAGCAATGCAATACTCTCGCAGACTTGGTAAAGACTTGGGATCTCCCCTCGTAGATTTTCGATTAGTTCTTGAATAGTTTTATCACTCATTGAAACAACCTCGTTGTGGGAATCCCGGATTCTTTGATTCAGTTTCATGAGGTCCAGCGTCTGACATTCGATAAACCCCTTCTTTTGGTAACGATTAATGAGAACCTCTGGGATTGTTCGACCATCGAAATCGCTCGCGTAGAGTCTGAGATAGTAGTGCCGTGCGTTCTCGTATCGTGTCTCAGCCTGCATCTCGAATTTTTCTGCCCTTGAAGTCAGTTGGCGGGTTCGGGGTCATTTTGAAGTTTGGACTTACGATTGATTTCAGTAATATGTTGGTGAACATCCTCAGTAGCCTCCTTGAAAGTTTGACGAGCTACATCAAGAAGACCGCTAACACCAGACTACATCATTGTAAGAAATTGCACCCGCGACAGAGAATTCGACCAACCTTTACAGCATAAGTTCTTTGGTTTCGCAGATCTAAAGGCGTCTTCTGGTATGTGACATCCTCGTTGATGACTTGCTTGATGAATTTGATCGTAGAATCAATGACCTCAGATCGACAATTCTCTCGAATTTTAACAAGCATTTCTGAGCAAGCGCTAGCAAGGGCTTCAAATATCGGACCAACGGACTGCGCGAAACTTTTCAGCATCAGTATGTTATTTATGGCTTGTTCCACGTATTGTATGTCCGATTGGGTGGGAATTATGATGAGCTGATGGAGTCAGTAATCTGTGCAAGCAAAATGTTTAGTGACTTACACTGGTGAGCAACTTTTCCACATCATAGGTAGACTTGAGAGCTGAACAAGTCAGCGAAAGTACCCCATGTAGTGTTTAGGGACCAACCAAGTCGTGTCTGAAAGAACATATCTTCTTTGATCGTGAATTCATGAACTGCATCGTATCGTTGATTGAGCACATCTTTTTGGGTAGATGGTTGAAGGATGTTGCTTCGCAGGAGTCGGCTTCCCATTGGCGTCAATGTCTCGTTCATTACGCCAAACAAACAATCTTTCGACTTGGAATTCTGTGTATTCTGGATCAACTCAAGGGATTGAATTGTGGAAAGGTCAATCATCATCGTGCCCTCAGATGGCTGGTATTTGATTCGGAGAGAATGAAATGCGAATGTCAAGGACATGGAGAGATCGATATACTTGAGGGCCTGCGCAGAGAAACTGTTAGATATACGCAAGAAAATAGGAGAAAGTAGCTAGCAGAACATACTGCAGCAAAGCAGCATGTTGCGAAATAGTTGCCTCCGATTGCAACCTTGATGGCTTGAACATCCTCGGAAAATGCGAATTGATCAATAAACTCAAGACCAGCTGGTTCGGACCAATACTTGCGATCGATTGTGATAAGTCTGGCGCCTGGAATATTCTCCTCAATCACTTGGTACATCTTGGATTTTGGATTTGGCGGTCCCGCAGTGGAAATGATCAGAATCTCCGTCGGATCGAAAATCTGCAGCTTGTTAAGAGTCCTAACATAGAATTGGCTGTCACATATCTGGCTAAGCACTGCTTCTCCAGTTGAAATATTCACAAAAGCAATTCCGACAGTAGGAGATATGCCTCGAGCTTCGCTGACCGCGCAGATGATCTGTTGAGACTCACCACCTCCCATGATGGAGCCAGCTCTCGATCGACGACCAGTACTTGGGCGCGCAGTGCTCGGGCGAGCGGTGCTCGGGCCGGCAGTACTCGGTCGACGGCCATAGGTTGGCAGAGAAGCCGAGGTCGTATAGTCATTTTGATACGAGGTCCTCGATGTAGAAGCATAGCTGTAAGAAGTGGAAGGGCGCGGGTTGGCCATTGCGTGCAGGCAACAAAGAAGTTGTTAGTACTGAAAGTTTAAGGGTATATCAAGTTTTGGGATCAAGTCTGGTCAAGACTAGCTCCTATGAAGATGGAGATGAAGGTTGCAGCCTCGCGAAATATTGGAGGTTCAGGAGTTGAAAGGTTCCTCCACTTTGCGCACGGACCAACAAGGCTGAGAAGAAATTATTTTCCAACATTTCAATGACCGAGGAATTTGCTAAACATTGAGTCCTAAACAACAAGATCTCAGGAAATTTAAGAACATTTAAGAAAGTATTGGATTACTACCCGCAGATCTGACGGAATTATGGCTACAGTTCTTCCTCCTCCAAGCAAACGGCAGCGGACCGAGGCAGCAGAGAGATCGCGAGCACAGCAGGACATTGAGGAGGTCCCTAGTGATGCAGGAAGTCTGCGATTACAATTCTACGATGAGACAACTGGCCTGCCAATTGGCCAAGGCCCTGTCTTGGTGCCGGTCGCAGATGCAACGCCCAAGAACCTCGAGCTGCTGTTGAACACGCTGCAAGGACATGTGAGCTTTTATCTCTGCCTGTATTGCAGAAAGCTTTTGAAGCTAATCCTCTTTCCAGGACTCTTCAGAATATATTCCATACCGATTTACGCTTCCGGTTTCTAGCAAAACGAGCTCTGATCCCATTACAACTGCGTTTCCCACAAATATATGGAAGACTCTGATAAACCCAGGTCTTATCAGCACGGAAGAAGTCCAGAACATATCTGCAGCACCTCAGGCTGTGTTTAGAGTACAAGCGGTGTCAAGATGTGCTTCAACAATTCCAGGGCACGGCGAAGCGATTCTTGCGACACAATTCTCCCCCAAATCTTCTTCCCGAATGGTCAGTGGAAGTGGCGACAACACAGCGAGGATATGGGATTGCGATACTGGAACACCGGTGCATACGCTGAAAGGACATACGAGTTGGGTTTTGGCAGTGAGCTGGTCGCCAGATGATTCTAGGATTGCGACTGGAAGCATGGACAACACGGTTCGAATGTGGGATCCAAAGACAGGAAAACAGTTGGGAAATCCAATGAAGGGGCACACAAAATGGGTTACAAGTCTTGCCTGGGAGCCATACCACGTTCAGAAACCTGGGGAGCCACGATTAGCTTCTGCCTCAAAAGACGCAACAGTTAGAATATGGTCGACAAATCAACAGACGATTGAAATGGTATTGAGTGGGCACAAAGGATCTGTGTCGTGTGTGAAGTGGGGAGGAGCAGGTTTTCTCTACACGGGGTCCCATGATAAGACTGTGAAGGTCTGGAATTCGAAGGATGGAACGCTTGCACACACTCTCAACTCACATGCTCATTGGGTAAACCACCTCGCATTATCAACGGATTTCGTTCTGCGAACAGCGTACCATGATCATACCGGCAAAATCCCAAACTCAGAAGAGCAGAAGATTGAGCAAGCAAAAGAGAGGTTTCTGAAAGCAGCAAAGATACAAGGAGAAGTTGTGGAAAGATTGGTCTCTGCTAGCGATGACTTCACGATGTATTTGTGGGAGCCTTCAAAAGGAACAAAGCCCGTGGCCCGAATGCTCGGCCATCAGAAACAAGTCAATCACGTTACATTTTCGCCTGATGGGCTACTGATAGCGTCCTCTGGATTCGATAATCACACAAAACTCTGGAACGCGAGAGATGGGAAGTTCATCAATACTTTGAGAGGTCATGTGGCGCCAGTATATCAGTGTGCTTTCAGCCCTGACTCCCGGTTATTAGTAACAGGAAGCAAAGATACGACGCTAAAGGTTTGGGATATGCGGACGCAAAAACTGTCTGTTGGTACGTTAATGCTGACTCTGACTCCTGAGAATGGCAAGCTGACCATGATTTGCAGATCTCCCGGGGCACAAAGACGAAGTCTACGCAGTAGATTGGAGCCCGGACGGGCAAAAGGTTGGCAGTGGGGGAAAAGATAAAGCCGTTCGTATATGGAGACATTGATGCAGAAATGAAATGTTTCACTTCAACTTAAGATTTGCCTGCGTGCAATTTTTTATTATTGGAAACGATGCTATGCTTTACGGCCCTGTTGTCCGTCCGAATAATCGACAAACTGGTGTCCTAAACCTCAAATCTCCAGTGCCTCATTTCCAACTGTGTCCCCAAATGTTCTGTTGTTTAGAGAAGCTTAGATGTTGATAGGTATTCTTCTGCTTGTCAGTATCTTTCGTACAAAGTACAAAGGAAAAGGCCAACAACGTACCGTTAGCTAGCTTTTCTTCCATATCCCTCATTTGGAGTGGGACAAAATACTCTGAGACCACTGTGTCCTCGAAATCTTCATGACCTGGCCTAAATAGCACTGCGTTATGAATTGCCAGATCGATGAGAAATGCGTAGGGGAAAACTTCCGAAGACTTGGCAAACACGTGCTGTCTGGAATAGAGGGCGACTTCTGATACCATCAACAGGCGGAGAGGGTTATTGACTGAGGTCACCTCATAGATGTAATGCAGAGTCTTGACAGCCACTTCATCTCTCGCGGCGTTCCTAATTTCGACGATCTTCGTCATAACTTGGTTCTGGAGAGCAGGCATCGCTATCTTGTCTGCAAGTACCCATAATTCAACCAGCTCCATATTTTCAAGATCATTTGGATTTGGCAGGTCGTACCGGACGTCGTTCAACCGTTCTTCCATATCTTTCAGTTGGTAAAGATCTAATTTCTGCTCGTAGATCCACTGTGCGAAAAGTCGAAAGGCACCTGGTGAAGTGTCTTCAAAGCGGTATGTTTGTGTTTGACCTTCGATGAAATTGCCATTGAGAGCAGCTTTCAAGACCAGCGACCGCTGGCACACCCGTTCCTTATGGATTATGAACTTTTTGGGAGTACAACAAGGGCCCACCAGGAAGGTGACAAGGGATTCCGAATCTCTATCAGAAGGATGTTAGCACAAGAGGTTTGCTTCTTGGTCGGTGTTGTAGCATACGTGAAGTGTGGCTCACGCTTTCTCTTCTTGGATATCTCTGTGGTTGCCATGGTTGTGCATTGGCGTGTTGGGAGGATGGTGCGGTTTATGTAGAACGGGAGGGTTTTCGAGTGTCCGAGGTGGTCGTGGAAAATACTCGAGGTTTCGCCAATTCTTGAGGGTGAATATCAGGTCTCAGCAAACGATCCATCTTCACGTTCTCTTTCGAGACCAAAGAGCAAACAATGACATTCCTTTGAGCTTCCATTGTCTCTAGCGTTTCGGAACATTTTAAACGGTTTGTAGTGGACTTGACCAGCAGCCTTGATAAGGGCTTTCATCAATATGTGCAGAGGCCTGACTCGAAGACCAAAGAATAGAACAATGATGATGAATCTACGATAAGAATATTTAGGACCTTAACATACCGGATCTGATGCTGCATATCTACAAGAAAGAAAATAATCGGCAATACGCTGTCTACTCAAATCCTGTATCCCTGACTTGAACGTTGAATACTCAAGAGACTATCAAATATTGGCCCGTCACTCTCATATCATTCCCTTTCAACATACAAAATTTGCCCCACAAAGGAAAGGTCTCGTATTGTTACATGAGAGGAGCAGAACAGTCTGCCTGCCACATCTCATGTCGAACTCATTCAAGAAGTTGGGACATGTTAAGCCCCGAGAACAAAGCCAACTCAAGTTACTCCAACAACAGACAAATAATTATTCGCAGGAGCCTACATGTCTATATTGATTTTGGTCGAGAAGGGAGCGTGAACGAATGCGGGGCAGCCATTACGTGACCTTTGGTTTCAGTGGACATCTCCTCCTGATCACGCGGAAGTGGGGCGTCATTCATAACCACATCTGAGTCTTGCTGAGGAGCCAAGTCAGGCTGATTAGAGGGTTGCCTCATAGTCAGGTTCTGTATCGAGCCCGAGATATCTGTGGCTCCGGTAATTATATGATGGTTAATAAAACCAAACTTCTGGGTGTAGAAAAGAACTTACTCGCAGGAGAGCTGGGAGGCGCAGCTGATGCTTTCTTGCGCGGAGTGTAAATGTGGATATCGATTTGCTTGCCTCCAATCGAAAAGGCTTTTGCAGAATTTCTAACCTTCTGGCGGTTATCTTCGTTGGTGAAGAGAACTTTGATGAAAGGTAGAGCGATGTCGTATTTTTTCTTGATTAAATCCGTCTCAGCCGGTGGGAGGTCGTACCACCAAACAAACTTGGTCCTCTTCTGGAACTGCTTCTGTAGCTGCGGAAAATTGTTAGGCTTTACTTTGGAAAACAGGGGCCTACTAACAGTTTGTCTGACTTGATTTCTATGCAAAACGTTGAATCCCGATATCACAAGGGCATATTCGACGACATCCTGATCGTAAGAATCCGCCATGTCGTCAGCATTATGTTGGTTCCTTAAAGCGGAAGGTTGACGAGCTTTCATCAATAGTCGTCTCCGACGTAAACGGGCCGCTATGGCAGCCAAAGTATCTCCGATCGCTTGACTCTTGTCGGCGACGGCGTTACCGACGTTGTTGCTGTTTGGTAAGGAGTTTCTCCGTTTATGCAGCAGTGTCTGCATGAGTGCAGGTGAGGGGCTCGAACAAATATGCGAAACTACATCTAATTCACGAAAAGTCCTCTTCGGTGTCCTTGATGCCGTCATTTTGGTTTGGTGTTCAGCGACTCGAGTGGTGTTGATACTGCTGGAAGGGAGATTGAAGATGCTGTCTCGAAATACTGTGTGGCGTAAAACCAGGAGGGCATGCCCTGGAACAATGGATGTATATATAAACTTAGCTTAGGCTTTTCCGATATAGACTGACAGGTAGATGATTGACTTAAGTCGTCCAAATCTGGAAAGGTTGGCGTGTTATGATATGGACTGTCTAGGAAAGAGAAGCAAGATGATTTGGACGGGACAGCCCGGGTGGCTCATAAACTACTGTGCACGATCTCAACGCCTTGTGTCTGGTTCAAGTCTTCCTTCAGTCATTTTCTGCATTGCGTCAGCACGCTCTCTGTCTATCCATGCTCAGCATTTACTCACACAATATGAAAATTGCTTCTCCGTCCTTATATGAACTGCAGGCGCCATCAGACTAAGATTCTCATTCGCGGATGAAAGCCCAAGCCAGTATCATTTTTCCGCTGCCAACGCTGGCCCCCTAGCATTTTATTCTGAACTTCACTCTAGTTAACCACCCAAGTGAATACTGAGCCATGCTACGCCCAGGAACTTCCTCTAAATCCAAATAAAACTCCCCAGGAACTTCTCTGTCACATATAACAATCACCATACCCTACTATTTTGATCCTAAGAGACCAACAGGTATCACAGTCATGCGCATTAGCCGACTTGTACAATTGCAGAGAATGCAGTTTGTCTTCTCCTGTAGAACTCAGAGTCCAAATTCAGCCTTCGTGCACCGAATACGCATTTTTCTCCATGGAAAGCACCATTATCAAGCGCTTGGAGAAGAATCGAAACCGGTATCATTGAAGCATAAGCACAAAATTGGAAGAGATCGATAGAAGGGCTTACAATGTAGAATCAGAGGGTTTGATACCCTTCTGGTTGTCGACATTGAGGTTCTTAATACTGGTGAGTATAGTAAACTTTTAGAGGGGGAGATTGAACGAATATTGAGCTGAAAGACTACATAGTCAATAGAAAATTGGTCATGCTTAAACCTCACGACTTCACAAGAAAACCCGTCCCCACATTGCTTTCGGCTGAATATCTGGGAGGGGAGTCATGCACTTGACATTTTCCGCGGTAGATTCTCGGCGCTCCCACCATCTCAAAAGGTCTGGGAGTGCGGCCAATTCGACTGCTTTCCTTAGAAAACCTGCTAGAGCGAGCTTCTGGAGTACCTTTTCAGAAGCGCTGGCTTCACAACTCGGTAAATGATGCCCACTTTAACGCTCAAAATTCTTTTCGTGCTTGCAGCCATTGCCTTTGAAACAGTGGGGCCAAAAGAATCTTGGGGACGAATCTTGACTTTGAAGCTGATTGCACTGGCTCTGATTGATTTCGAGTCGCCGACTGATAAGGCGAGAAAGAATTGAAAGGGGAAAGCAAAACAGGGAGCAAGGCTCGCATCAAAACCCTAAATCCAAGATTGAAGGTTCCAGCGAATAGCTGCATGGCCCTGAGGAAGAGAATCTTGGGATGATGATCTTTGGGATCAATGTTGAGACCCAGGTAGGTAGGGCGCGGGTCGAAGCGAGGTCCCCCCTTTATGGTTTTTGTGGGCCCGAGCCTGAGGTTGCACAAGGCTTGGCGAGGCAGCTTCCATGTCATCTCGGGAGATCTCGCTCCCGATCTTCATTCATGAACATCCGAATCTTCCTCACGACGACCATCATTTTGAGATCATGCGGACGCCAAGATGAGAGTTCCACCGGAATCATATAGACTCTATAAGACTCTCTACGCTTTCGCAATCAATCGCCTGTTCAAAACTTGGCCTGGCAAGATCTCTATGTTGTGGTTGTCGTTCTCTTCCGGGTATGGTTGCATGTGGGTCCTTCATAGGATGGGAGTAAAGGAAGAAATGAAGGAATTGGAGGAATTGAAGCAGCTGGAGGAAATAGAGAGAATGTTGGGGAAAGCTCGAACGTTGAGAACTGCTGCGGCCAATCACAAGAGGGGCTTCGAAGAAGCTGAGATGGAGGAGAAGCGCTTGAGGGAGAGGGTGCAAGAGTTGGAGTGTTCAAGGGAGACTGTAAAGGAGATGAGGAAAGGGCGCGGGTATTCAAATTGGTTTTCATGACGTCCTTTCTCGGTGTGACCTTGGGTGTCGATCATTCAAGACGGGACGGGCCGTTGCATGAAGACGAATTAATATCACGAGACGCTCTTCTGACCGACTTCAAAAGTCTAATTCACTATTCCAACAAGGAAGGCAGCCAGATTTAGCAAGGTTCGCCCATGCTCCGAATTTTCCCGAGTCCCAGCAATTAGACCTTCCAGCATCAACATCACAACTCATCGTCAATGATTACTTCAAAACAGTAGCAGATATCAAACAAGACATCTCAAAATGCCACTCTTACCATATTCACTTGGGAGAACGATGCATATCCTTGCCCAACACTGAGTATGTCAAACTCTTCTAGTAGCAATTTCATTCTGGGGATTCGCTATCGGATTCGGATGCCTTACATTGTTAGGTGTCACTGAGATGCAGAGATTGAGAGGCCAAGTAGAGGAGAAAGATTCAGAGATTGCTTGCTTGAATGGAAGATGGACCCAAATTCCATGGAAAGGGGAGTGAGAAGGATGAGCACCGGTACTGCTGCAAAGAGCGAGCAAGCAGGCGAATAGACTATACTCCGCTCAAGTCGCTTCCGTTCAAACGTATCTAAAATCGGTTGCTGAGATAAGTATTCGAACAGATCTGAACAAGTGCTCGCTCCCTCTGCAACATCTGGTACACTAGACCCAAATTTCCAGTCCGGATATCTATACTTTCAAAGAGGCATTGAAATGCAAACTGGACACTCGTCAAACGTATCATACCTCAATCTTCACGCTTCCATTTTTCCAACTATAAAGCCCCTGATGCTCTCAAAACAAACTGCAACGAAAGCAAGATATCAAGGTCCAGTCACCAAAATGTTTTCGCTATCCATCTCCGTCCGTCGCCGCTTCCGCCAGCTCAAAGCCATATTCATAAATTTAAACGATTGGTCCCTTTCTTGTGGGTTCAATGCCATTTATATGGATACTAACTGTTCCCATCGACGCCGAGGATAGAACAGCAGCACTGGTTGAGAGGATAGAGAAATTGCAGCTCTGGAAATCGCTCAAGGAGGTGCGGTATGGCTACATGCATGAAGCTGGTGCTAAGTATCCAGAGAGAGGAGAAGTTTGTCACTGTGTGATGTGCCAAATGATAAGACGGGAGAGAGAAAAGGGAGATGAGGAGGTTCCTGTCTATACTTTTGGGGGCTTTGGCTTGAGGCTTTGGTGAGAGCTATAAATATGAGTCTTGGATCTGTGTTGATAGAGTGATCGAGGGACATGTAGTAAGAATGAATACAAATATTAGGACTTAACGAATACGTTACTGAGCCAGCTTTCCTTCTATTCTTCTCAGATGGTCATACTTTATCTGAGATCAGGCTGTGTCCCTAGCAAAATTTCTAATGTAAGCCATCAAACTCAGACCACTAAGCCTAAGAAATGACTCCACAGTCCTCCTTTTACTTGCCATCATATTTTCTCACATAGCCACTCTCTCGACGTTTTGCCTTAGCAAAGAGTAAAGGGTATAGATGAAGAGATCGAAATGTCTCTTCAAACAATTGATAGTAACCAGGTGCGATAATTGAGGTGAGAAGAGCAAAACGGAGACTACAACAAACTTCATAGCTATCATCCGAAGTAAGAAAAGATAGACACCGTATCGAGTTCTGATTAATCCAGATTCACTCCCTAGTATCTCGTTCTCATCTGAGCAAGGTTTGTCACATTCAGAAGTCTAGAAGAGAAAGAGTTGTGGAAACATAGCAGTCAAAAACCTTGCTTAGCCACCACTTCTTCTCCTCAACCTCCATCACCAAACTACCACTTCTCAACTCCACCAGCCATCCAACTCAACTGCAATAGCCCAGAACATTAAACGTCAGCCTCGGCAGAACATTCCTGTTGCACTGCACTCTTTGGCAAATGGCAGCTTCTTTACCTTTCGAATACCTTCGCAGATCTTCATTATCACCTCGCCGTCACCTTTGAAGATCGATAACTCGTCCACCATGGCTTCTGAAGCACGATCGTCAACAGTCTCTGCGGCTCTGGAACCGTAAGTTTCGATGCAAAATACCTCCTCTATAAATACAAGAGCCTAACAGGAAATTAAGCAATCTTGGCAAGGAGATGATTACCATTCACGTTGGCCCGGACAGCAAACAGTTTATCATCCACAAGAAGCTCCTCCAAGCATCTAACCACTATTTCGTGAACGAATCCAGCAACTACTTTCGAACACCAGAGCTCAATCTGCACGGAAAGAAGAGGCTTATGTACATGCCAGATGACAGCGCCGAAGCATTCTCTCTCTTCGTTGATTGGCTTTACCGATCCAAGATCCCCGCTGGCAACACCGAGAAGCACCTTCACAACCTGTACGATCTGTACATTTTGGCGGAAAAGCTAGAAATTGACCAGCTCAAGGACAAGGCCATGGATGCAATTCAAGACATGGCTTCCCAATATGACTTGAAGGAGCAGTTAATCACACACATCATTCTCGACAAAGTCTTGAAGAAAACTTCGACCAGGATGACAGGCCTCAGACGATTTACTGTGTACATCTTGGTCTATACTTTTCTGTGCAACAGTGATGAAGATCCAGATAGGCCGGGAGAAGCCGGTGAGTGTGATGAAGCCTGGGCCGAAGGAGAGATTCGATATGTAAAGAGCGATGATCTCGAACGGCTTTGGAAGATAGCCAAAAATGAGTTTGCGTTCTTCCGAGCCTTTCAAAATAACCTAGCCCGACAAATTAAAGGAAATCTTCTACAAGGTCAGAAGAAGGAGTGGATTGATCCGAGAACACGAGATGATGATGATCCTGACGATCGTTGCTTTTTCCACTGCCACGAGCCGAGCTTCGACTGTTGTGTTGGTGAGGAGCACGAAGGTCTCAAATTCGTGCCGATGGAGCCTTAGGATTATTTGACTATAGAGCTGGGGTGCTGGGGTGCTGGTGATAATTTTCGAAAGAAGACTTGACAGATAAAGCAAGGGCGCATATTTGGAGATAAGGGAGGTTGACTTTGCATTTCAAGGAGTCAAACTGACACTCGGATTGCAAAAAGGAAATCAGGAACATCGACCGAGCCGCATTGTAGAGAATTTGAACCCTCTTTTTACCGCGTCCCATATGCTTCCTTCGTCGCTAATAGCAACATGCCATCTCAGCAGCCCCTTTACCAATATGTCAAAACACCATCAACCTATCATCCCGAAGCAGGTTGAACAATCACATTTCCTTCCACTTTACATCCGGGCTTTTGGAACATTCGGAACGCCGGAAGTATAAGGAATTCGCACCTTTGCCACGAGCCCTTTATGAGGACTAATTAACAGACGCACTTGATCCCCTAGCATCTCTACGTTTTCTGGAGTAAGCACTTGCCACTCCCTCCCTTTCCCCATCACCTCTTTTATCACTCACCAGACACATCACATCAAAATCCCAAGCACTAGCACAAAACATCCATAAATCCTTGCATTTCTCTCATCCTACAAGGTCTATCTCTCCTTTTCCTCCCCTTCCCCTTCTGCCTCCTTCCCTCCCACCCCCTCGAGGACAAAAAGCAAGAAATTCCAGCCCACCAGCCAAACGCCAGAACACCGCCATCTATCCATCTGCACGCACCACGCTTGCAATGTGCATATCCACCAATTCAATTTCAAACTCAGGTCGAATGAAGTCAAAGTGTATTATACGTCCCCTATCCCCACCAAACGACGGATTCTCAAATGCACGCTCAAACCATGTGCGTAACAGGGGAAGAGAATCTCATCTCATCTCGTCTCATGTCAAAGACAAAAGAACAGAACCGAGAAAAAAAGAGGAGAACATCATGATCGCTAACAAACAAAGTTGCCGCCCGAATATCCGTTTGTCGTGCGTTCGTGAAGGCGTCTCCGCAGAGGAAAGAGAGAGAAAGAACCGATGCTAAGCCGGGTATCTGAGGTGTGTTGAAGAAGGAAGTCTATGTCGTGCGTGCGTGCCATCCATTCATTGCATATATGTCGCCTTATTGCCCTCCTACCATATTTTCATGTGCAGCCCCAGCCTACGTCCCGTAAACCCAACCTTTCCTACCACAGACCAAGATATCTAATTTTTGTAGAAGTGAAGAGGTTTTTGTAAAGGGAGAGTGTTAAGGACTACTTGGCGCAACCATCTCCACGTCTTCCGGGTAGGCCATGTCTGCTGGTATTGCGCCTTGTCGTTGAGCGATCACTTCTCGAGCATAGAATTCAACAAGCATGGTGCCGTAGGCTTCGAGTTCTTCGACGGGCACGGAGAGCCGGAAGTCGTTTAGGAGGAGGAATTGGAGTTCGAGGTGGTTGAGCTCGGCTAGGGGGAGACCACCGACCTGTATTATATTGTTAGAGATTTGATTGACGAGAGATGGAAAGGGGAAGACGAACTTTTGCGTAGCGGGAATTGGTGTAAAACACGTCAGAGAAAAACTTGCTTGCGCATGTTACTCCTGCTATGACCAATCTGTGGATATTGAAGCTGTCGACCACAAAGAAGTGGGATAGGGGAAAAGTCGGGCTGTTCTCTGCAGGTGGAGCATGTGTGTACTGTGCTCTTTCCAGATCTGCTTGAATCTCCGGAGCACTTCTCGATGACGGCGGGCTGTCTGCTAAGTCTGACCCTTCTGCTGAGTATCCTGACGATGGCCGAGAATTCTCCTGGTCCATGGGCTCATCTCTGCCTAAAGCTTGCATAGGGGCTGCATTGACGCGCTCTGTCATACGGTCAAAGTATACCAGCAAACTTAGGAAGACTTCGTAAGTTGTCGGACAGTACTTGTGTATGCGGCTCAAATAACTCAAAATCGTAATGCTTGGTACATTCTTCCCATGAAACGCAAGCACACTCGAGGAAAGCGGAGTCATGTTAGTACTATCCCCAGACGGTAAAGGTCGATGCAGACTGTCATGCTGCCGGTCGTTTGTGGTGGTGATTTTTGTCAGAAGTCCTGCTACCATCTCAATGATATCTGTAATAGGCATCCCACTAATCTCGTACTTCAAAGTTGGATCATCTGCAGTCCGCCGCCGCCCGGATTGCCCTCTGTAGGACAGGAATTCATCCGTAGCAAAACTTTGGATATGTGCAAGATCTCGGACTTGGATTGTGTTTCCTCCATACCTCGTCACGTCATCAAGGGATCTGGTCGACCTTGAAAAAGGGAGGGAGGAAGCCGTTCTGGTTCTCTGATCTAGGGGCACATTGTGTGGAGGAGATGGTCGATCGAACGGTGCAGAAGAATGGGGAAAGTTCTCCTGGCTTGTAAAACGCTGTCGAGTTGTGTATGAATCTGTGTTCGGACTCGAGCTCGACGGCGGTGACGGCGGTTCTGTCCTCACGGATCCTGTCCTTCCTGCACTTTCTTCGGCTACTTCTTGAGTTATCGCCCGCGCAGTCGTACTAGGAGGAGGAGTTCCTGCAGCTATCGTGGTAGGCTCCGGTCGTGGACTCGGTGGAGGCTCAGCTCGTGATCGAGAGGTTTGACGGTATTGTGATCCAGCTGGGGAGTGCTGGTGCCCAGACCCGGCTATCATCGTATGACGACCGTGGTGAAAGCGCGAGGAGTCTGATACGAAATCACTGATCACCGCAGCCATATCAGCCTGCTATTCGAAAGGATACTGGTAGACACTGGCACAGGAAGATTAGCGTTGATCTGATGATATCTGGTCCGTCGCGATAATTGCCAGATGTCATTTAGGCAGCAGGAGACCGTGTGCAAGTCGAGAGGGGAATGGAGGTTGAGTGAAATTCGTTGTTTGCCAAAGGCGAATTCGAGGTCAAGCAGTCACATTGATCTGTCGAGGCTCTGCCCGCAAAACAAACTTTACAACGAACGGCCGGCCCGGGTTCACTTGATGCTTGTGGGATGATACCAGGCTCTGGGCTCCTCAGACTTCGAATCCTCTGCAAGAACTCCAAGGTGCTCAAATCATGATGCCGCGTGAATTACTTGATGGTCGTGGGGGTACCTCCACCAGGCTTATCTCCTCAGCGAGACGGGAAACAGCTTACCTGCAGCATTAGAATTACAGAAATGGAAGATCCGGGCTCGAAGCAACTCCTGAAGGCGCGAGACTCTGGTGTCTGCGGAGGCGGTCGATATCGTGGACTTTGGTTGGGGTTGATGTTGATTCTGGCAGCTGGATGTCACTCACACCTAGCCAAGGGTCCCACCAGCAAGAAAGTTGCGCCTGGGAAGGGCGAGGCGCAATGACGAAGAGGCGAACCGCAGCGGATCTGGCTCGATGGCTGGCACCACTAATAGCGTGCTCCGGCTGCAAATGCAATACACTGATCGGCGGCCTCGATATTGTCTTCAAACGATGCAAGAATCAAAAATAACACCCACGCGGTCAGGCTGTGGTTGCGCACGCATGGAGAAGGCGGGCCAAAATATTTTCTGGGAAGGGCAGGAGAGTTTGTGGCAGAATGGCTTGCACACACTTTTGCACTTTGCATCTAGGAGTCGGGATGGGATGGGGGCGGCGGCCCTGCGAGTCGAGCCGTTGATCTCTCCGGCCAACAGATTCCCAAGAGGCTGACACGAGGCGCGACGTCGTGATGAGGAGCGCCAGCACGTCTAAGGGGTCCGAATCCTGGGCCTGTCCCCGGCTTGCACTCCTGTCCTGGTAGTCCACGGTGTCTTGAACATCCTCCGACAGGCGATCCGTGCCGACCCTCGAAACCCCCATGAACCCGTGGCAAGCCGGCTCTTGATTTGGTAGCTGGTGGTAGCTCGATATTGGGTACACAGGTACTTCCGAAGTCCCTTCGTGGCATGCTTGCTTTTGCTCGCGGAACAATCCGTGGAGTCCGGGCGGACCAGATTTCATGATTTCGTGCTTTCATCCGACGGGCAATCCTTCATCTCACCGCTGCCTTGCAAAAGATAGGAGAATACTCCTCTTGACCGCTACTGCGACCTTGCCTCGAATAGCCAGTTGGCAGCCAGAACACCATGCCATTAATGCTCCTTTCTATGGTACAAATACATATTTGCCTATTGGTGACGCACGGAGTATTGCGTATCTGGCAGATACAAATGCCTGTTCGCGCCCTTCTTGGTCAAAACCACCATTCTGATAACACCGCCAGAGCTGCCGTCCCACTTGATCGCCTCTTGCAGTGCCCCTTTGACGAAATTAACAGCCTCTGTTTCGTCCATTCCCTCCTTCCAGTTCGCGTCACAGTATCCGTAGATATAGGTTGAACCCGATCCTCCGATAGCATATGATTGCTTGTGTAATGATCCTCCGAGGGGTATCGAGTAAACCTGACCTCCGTGTCGCTCGTCCCAACCAGCAATAATCAAGCCAGCACTATTCCGTCAGCATCCATGCATCCCATTCCTGGCGTTCATCCTTACCTCAATCTATCCTTATTCTCATAGCACAGCTCCTGAAACATCGCCGCCGCAGTTTGGGTGGTTGGTCTTCTGCCATTCTGGATGTCGTACATTCCCAACTGGTAGTGAACGATATCTGCGACAGCCTGGGTATCTGCAGCAGATCCGGATCTACAGCACCAGATAGTATCGTGTACTTGAGTGAGCTTGTCGGTAACTCGGTTGGCAATGTATGCTCCAGTCGTGGTTCTGCTGTCTGCGCCTGTAATCCACCGCCATCAGCCTTCCCTTCTATGCTGAGCAGGTCATTGGGAACAACAAACCCAAAATAACACCATCCTTGAAGTTGATTGCCATGCTGAATTCGTGTGAGTTCGGAGGCTATGGTTTGTTGACTTTGGGGAGAGCTTACATCGACGTTCCCAAGCTACAGTAGAGGTCAGTGAGGCTCAAATTTTGTTACAAGCAGGAACGTACTTGACTTCACCCTTCTTCAAGCGATCCATATCGACGTGAATGCCATCTGCAAGAAGCTTTGGTTAGCTGTCGTGTGCCAAACAAAGCTCCAACCTGGTCCAAATCACCTTCATTCAGCATGCCTGAAGTACCGAACTCCATCTTGCGAAGCTGGGTATCTTGACGGGGGAGATTGGAATTGGTAGGTTCGGGTGGTAAAGACGTTGGTTGACAAGAAATTTGCCGTTGATGGAGCTTGTTGAAGTTCAGTCAGGCAGCTGGGCGACGACGCGGAATTCGTAGCGCGAGGCTACAAACACGTGACCTTCCCCTGCCGATTTTGATGCGCCCCTGGAATTGTCCTCAGCCTTGGGTCTAGAAGGCTGGAGACAGCATATGTAGAGACATAATACAGAAGAACAGCCGTAGATGTGGCTCTAGGGCTTGCAAATGAGGGTCACAGTTCACATAGTTTGCAAAGTTCTCAGGACGTCGCGTCTTCAAAGTTCAGATTGTCCTAGAAGTGAAAGAACTATGTAAATAAGACGCTCAAATGCAGACTTACTACTCCCATGCTGCGAATAATGTTGCCCAACCTTCCGTAAACGCCATGCTTCAGAATCCCTCCAATCCTTTCCGAAATATCATACAAGAACATCATCATCATCCTCCCCTCGTCAACCTAGATTGTGTCAGCATAACTTTGTATAACCGCTTCACAGAACCCACCCTTCTTTCTCCAGCTCCAATTGTGTAAAGCCATCTTTGCTCTTCCCCGGCTCATCCTCCGCGCAACCACAATCATAAAAGTCCCCAATCTTCGAGCAATCAAAGACGTCCTTCTTCAGCCTCTTATTGACCTCATTATGCACATGGCACGCCCACGCCGCTGCGTTCGACCTCGACGAAACCTGCGGAGGAAACTTCTTCAACAACTTCTGGAAATGGCGGGCGCAGTCCCCACAGGGATAGAGTCGCGCAAAGAGGTGGATGTAAGACTTTAGGGCGTCGCTGTCTTCTTCTGTCGGCCGATCAGGGAATTTCGCCATCATCGTGTGGAGCACCTTCCACGCGGCGTTTCCAAGCTCTGCCCTTTGAACAGGTTAGCACATCTTCACAATCGTTTTTCCGGAGGACATACTTCAGTGTGGCATTCTCGAGCTTCGGCGCAGTCGCTTCTCCGTGCAAGATCCCATCGTCGAGCTTCAGGCCGCCGCCAGGAAGGTTGTATTCTGGAGATTGCGTATCTTCTGCTTTGTTCTGAAATGTTGTGACCAGACAGACCACAATGAAAGCTGCCACAGCAATGAAAGTGAGCAGCGTGACGTGCTGTCGCCGAGGCATATCGAAGGGATTGTATTTGATGCGCCAGTCAGCGTCGTGGCCCAGTTTTAGTTGCGCAGAGTAAGCTCGACCTCGGCGAGGTCAGCGAGAAGTGTGGATGATTAGTGAGTGACAAAGAAGGAAAAGAAGCCCTGGGAATGAATGATCATCACAAAGCCAGTTGTGGGATCATCGAAACCAGCGCCTCGTACACACATAGAGATTGTACCCGTACAGTACGGACACCGTGACAGGGTATCCACGGTGTCTTTTAGGCCTGGCTCCGAGGGAACCCTGCCATCATGTACCCGCCAGTTCCTGCAGCAGCGAGATGCCCCGCCGATGGCGACTCCGAAGCCGCACAAAAATAAATACTGTCTTGCTGACAACTCTTACTACTTAATTCTTCACCTCCCTTTTGTCATCTCCCTTTTCCTTTCATACCGTTGTATCCCTCGTGTTCGAAGCCTCCCAAAATGGTCTTCCCACCGGCCCCCGTCAACACGATTGACTGGAACGACATTGGATTCAAGGTTCGAGAAGGTATTTTCACCCCGCACTCCGCGTTTCCTGCCATGACTCACTAACCTTTCTCCACAGTCAATGGCCATATCGAATCGCACTACAGCGTCAAGACTGGCGTCTGGTCGAAGCCCGAATACATAACAGACCCTTTCCTGCGCCTCCATGGCATGGCACCGGCGCTCAACTATGGCCAGCAAGCATACGAGGGCATGAAGGCCTTCCGCTCGCCGAACAACGAAATCACCATCTTCCGACCGAATCGCAATGCCGCGCGACTGGCACACTCTGCGGGCTTTGTCTCCATTCCTCCAGTTCCCGAATCCGTGTTCCAGGAGTGCGTACATGCGGCTGTCTCGTTAAACGCCGAACATGTGCCCCCTCACGAGACCGGTGCTGCCATGTATATCCGGCCTCTGATCTTTGGCTCAAGTGCTCAATTGGGACTGAACCCACCAGAGGAATACACCTTCTGCGTCTACGTGCTCCCAGTCGGTGTGTATCATGGTGTACACCCCGTCAAGGCTCTCGTTCTTGAAGACTTTGACCGTGCAGCTCCTGATGGAACTGGCAGTGCGAAAGTTGGCGGAAACTATGCCCCAGTGCTGAGGTGGAGTGACAAGGCACGAAACGAAGGTTACGGAATCACATTACACTTGGACAGCAAAACGAGATCAGAAATCGACGAGTTCTCTACAAGTGGATTCATTGGTGTGAAGAAGGATGGCGAGGACATCACCTTGGTGGTGCCGGATAGCAAGAACGTGATCTCGAGCGTCACTTCTGATTCTTGCTTGGATATCGCCAAGAGCTTCGGATGGAAGGTGGAACGCCGCTCTGTGAGTCTTGTTCGATAATTTCTAGACCTTAACCTAACTTTCTCAGATCAAATACGAAGAACTCCCGAGCTTCAGCGAAGTTCTCGCCGCTGGTACTGCAGCTGCTCTCGTCCCCATCAAATCCATTACCCGAAACTCCCGCAACGAAACCTTCTCCTACATCCCGGCAGACTCGGAAGAGCCAGGCCCAATCTGCGTCAAGCTTCTTACTACTTTGAAAGGTATCCAGGCAGGCAAGATCAAGGATACATTTGGATGGAACAGCAAGGTTGAGGAAGTCGATATCAAGAAATATACAGCGGCCGAGACGACAAATGGCGTTAATGGTGAGAGTGTAGATGCATTACCCTAAAAAGTACAGCTGAAAGGCAAAAAGCAATCTTCGATAACCAATATTCGCGCCCGCTAATGTCGTATCATGTATCGGCCGTCAATGTATAGCTCATGTTCCCCTTGCCCCAGTCGCCCAGGACAAGCTGTCATTATGTCTACCTACAAGTGTACGATGCCGCTCAATGCCGCTAGAAAACGAACAAATTCACGTCCCAAAATCAAGATATTATTGCGGTGGAATGAAAGGAGTTGTTCCAGTTACCAGCCTCGAAGTTCACTGTCAGTATACCGTCGCTGAAAAGAAGTTGGTCTGTATTGCTCTGCATCGACAATGTCAATCTCCATCAAGTCAGACTTGTGTCAATCGAGGTCTACCTACCATATGTGGAATCCATTCTTATATCCTCCGAGTATCTCCTATCAACGCGGCGAGGATCCAAGTATGGATCTTGCCCATACTGTGTACCAACATACGAGGGAGGGATGTGGTTCGGGTTCACGTGACGTGGATATTGGATTATAGGGGGTCGACGCTCGCTCACATATCTCTCAGGTTCTTGGCTCCTGTCAAATTGTCAGTATTGAATTTACACAAGTTTTCTTGGGGTGGCAACATACGTTTGAGAATACGATTCCTCTGACCATTCCTCGAAGCCTGGTCTCAAACGCTCAAACGAAATCACATGGCTTGGCCCTTGAGGCAGAGAACCCCTATCCAAAGCCGCATTCCGCATCCTCTCAGCAAGAGCATCTCGTTGTCCCGCTTCATAGGCAGCACGAATATGATACTCATTCGGCGGCGAAGCCTGATATCCTCTGCTTGCAAACCGCGGGGGGGTAATCACAGGCTTCTCCCATCTTGGTTGTTCAGCCCGTCCATAAGCCATCGGGTTCACCTCTGAAGGCCTCGACCCGAAGCGCTGAGACAGCGTCCTCGGTTTCGATCTTCTCAAATTCCGACTCTCTATACTGATCGTGGAATCAGAGTCACAAGAACAATCATCCGAAACATCATCCACAGGCTCCTTCTTCCAATGTCTCGATTTCGTGCTCCGTCTCCGACTCTTCTTCTCGTCCACCCACTGAATCTCCTTCCCTTTCCCCTTCGACTCTCTTCTCTCTCTCTCTTTCCCCGATTTCCGCTTCTCCTTCGGAGAGTCTTCAATAGCTTTCTCCTTCCCCCGACTCCTGCTTCTGCTCTTCGCCTTCTCTATCTCTTTTCCTTTCCCTTTCCCCTCCGTAGCACTAACCTCACTCCGGCTCCCCTCCACTGGCGCCCTCACAAAAAACACCCTAACACACCTCGTCCTCCGTGCCTTCGAGTCCCTCACCCTAACTGCCTCACAAACACTCCATTCCAACTTCGTCCCCTGATCCGCAGTGGGTTTCCCACTATCCCCCTCACCCACCAAATCCACCAAGACATTATAAACAGCCGCCCTCTGCTCGCCACTCAGCCGCGCAATCTTATCCGCTATACTCGACTTATCCTTGTCTTGCAAAGAAGATAATTCAGAGATGAGCGAGGACTGCGGGAAATTTGATTCTTTGACGGATGGGCTGGCCCATGTGGGTTTTGCTCCTGCCTCTTTGTTGGCGGATGAAGGTGTGATGGTGAAAGCGCGGTAGATGGATGGCTCGGGGAGGGGCATCACGACACCCATCTTTCCTCCGGTTGGGCACTGAGCCCTCGTTTATTCTCTTCCTGTCTCTCCCTCTCCAAAATAATCTCAAATATTCCAGAAAGACAAAAATATGCAGCGATATCGAAAGCGCACACTTCGTTCCTGACCTGCAGAACAACGACTTCGAACAGCGAAAAGAAGGAATGAGAAAGAGATCAGAGGAAAGGAAATCACAAGACAAAATACGAGACACCCTCCAGGCCCTTCTTATCCATCCTATCACCCAGATTCCATTGCATTGTCTTTCAAATTTTTCGAGAAGCGGATTCGTGCGCACGCCATGCATGGCATGTGGATCATTGGAGGCGAGGCTGCCAGCGAAGCTCGCGACGTGCAGACCGCTGCATCGCGCTTCTTGGGTGCGGCGAACGAGATGCAATTTTCAGATGCGGGAATGTTGCGGCGATTGTTTTATTGGAATGCTTGGGGTGAGAGCGATGGGGGTGACAGAGCAGGTGATCGCGGTGAGGCCAATTGAGTGTGCTGGCGATGCGAACGGTGGGTTGTGGTGGGCGAAGAGTGGTTTGGCATAGCATGCAGCTGTGGCGAATTAATGTTATGTTGGATGAGGATTGGTATGTATGCGTTTGTGGCCATGTGTTGTGGGGAGAATGGGGAGAGGATGGCATGTGTGGAGATACCATGCAAATGTTTGCGTTGTGTGAAGTGTCACGTTGAGGTACAGCATTCAAGTCTTCTTTTATGGCATTTTCTGTCGGATGCCAAGCTCCAGGTGTACGTGGGTCTTAATTTCCTTGGTGCAATGGGATTCAAGAGTGATAACTGTTACAGAGAAGTTCACTTGCTCCACTGCAATTTATGCCTGTTTCCGTTTCTGCACATCCCTTTCCATATCAAGTTGGAAGCAGATCTATTGGCCGCAACTTTGGGCTTCCCTCCATGTCTTCCGCTATTCCAGTCTACAAGTCAAGAGCTCTTGAATTCTCTCAAATTGCTTGTGAGAAAGAGCCGGCTTTCTTCTCGGATCGAACAAATTAGGCTCCAGCTCCAACTCCTGTTGCCGTGTTAGCACGATAGTTGAAAGATTTCTTGTAGCAGTGGTAGTGGCAGCGCGTGCGTGGATCCTCTTCGTTGTGTATTTGTGGGTCAACCAACGCCCCATTTTCTGGGCAGAATTGTTGGATTTGCTGAGAAAATCCAAAATTGAAGTCATTGAAAGAGTAGAGTCGTTCTGAAACAGTTCATGTACTTCTTTCAAGTCTTTAGGCTCGACGTAGACTCGAGATTTCTCGTTTACATCATCTATATCGCCCTCGTCTTCGCTCTCATCCGTATCTCCAGGATCGTAGTGCCATCTTTATAGAAAGACGAAAACAATCAAGTTGATGCAAAAGAGCCGCAACCCCGTCATTTTAATTACATCCTGGGGATCCGCTGGACGAATTTTGTAGCAATCAGCTCGTCCATTAAATCATACTCCGCAGCCATATCTTGAATAGTATCCCTTGTGTTGTCCATCAACTCAACCAAACTGATTTTGTCCGTCAGAAAATAGAGCTCATAGAGGTTGCGTAACTGTGACTCGGTGTTTTAATGGGTATCTTGACGCTGTATATATTTCTGGTCAATAGTTTAACTGATTCAAGCTTCTCTCCTCATGTATATCTCCTCGGTCCCCTCCTTTTATACTTCTATGAAACAATCTCAAATCCTGACTTGAAGTATTAGCAGCTCGCACACAAGCTTCTTGTGTACGACATACTTCTTACACTTGTTTTCCATGAAAATGCTAACAAGCTCCTCACAAAAGCCTCTGCATCTCGAGTTACTGCCAGTTAGCATTGCTTCACGCTTGAGAGTGGGACATATAAATCAAGATGTTGAAGAGTCATGGACGGCTTATTGACTGAGTCGTTGAATGCAGAAGCACCTTTCGTAGAAGCTCCAGCTTCAGCTTCGGCAGTATCAGTTGGCGAAATATTCGTTACAAGACTGCCAATAAAAAGGCTTCTTGATGCAGAAGCCATGGCGGAAGATTAGTTCATATTAGATGGTATATGATTGCAATTAAGGGCTACTGCGGAGGTAGTGAGAGCAAGTATATAAGTCTATATATTTGTGAAGAAAGTGGAATTTGAGAGGGGGTCAATCCTTTCCGTGGATCTAGCAGCAAATTTTGTTCCAGAATCTAGAAGTGCTTGCTTGATGCCGATTCGAGGTGGGTTCGTGGAAATAAAGAACTGTTCACCAAAGATCGATCAAAAAGAAAGCTGCTTCATGCTGCTTTCATCTTCTTTTTAGAAACAAAGAGTCATAGTTGAGAAAAGCAACTTCCACTAAGTTCGAAGATTCTCAATTGGCTAAGGTCTCTTCTTACGCTCTTAGCAGAAAGAATTGCTACTCTTGGTTGTTGGAATGGAGAGAAATCTTGATAAGTCACGATCACTTCGACATATTGTTCTTCATTGATTGTTTTTAATTTCCCTTATTCAAAGAAAAGCAAGATCGAGGAGAGCATCAGTACCTCCTTTCGCTTGGTTCTCCAATTCTAGCTTGCCTTGAGAAATGAAGTTTCCCACGACTTTCGTACGAACTTCATTTTGTTTTGCAGTAACATCCCCTTCACTGTTCCGCTATGACCCGCCTAAGGACCATCCCTTGTTCTTTGCCTTTTTGGATGTGAAGCATCCTGTATTATCAATTCTCGAGAAGTTGAGGGTAGAGACAAGCAAGCTAGATGGTATATCAAGGACTTGGCAACGATGGTAGAGCAGCTACGTCCAAGCCCCCTTATTTCAGCCGGTGCTCATTTTCTGTAATGCCGTATGGCTTTGCTTTTATTCTCGAATAAACGAGCTTTCTGTTTGTTTTTGACTACTACGGCAATTGTCGGATCTCTTGTGACAGTGAAAGAAACAGCGATCGATTCTATCATGCTCCTCGCGTTCTCGAGGGTCAGAGTCTTCTAGTTCATCGGTGCCAGTTTGGACTTGCTGGCAAAGTCGCAGCAAAAAATTGTTCAAGAAACTAGAATTGTTGGCGTTGCTGCAAATTTGAAACAACTTCCTTGCATCGCTCCTCAGGAGATGTGGATATTCTTCTTTGCCATTGTCATAGTCGTCTTCGCCGGCGTTGTTCTCATCGATGCCGTCTTTCTCGTGCGCATTATCGCTCTCATCTTCTCCCTCATAGTCTCTCCATCTTTGGAGATAGACCCACACCATCTGATGGACGCAGAACGAGCGGAGCCCTTCCATTTTGGTCAGCGTGTTTTGTATCACTTTCGTAACAAGAATCGGCTTGATCAGTTCATCTTTAAGGTCGTACTTGACAGCCATATCTTGAATTGTGTCCATTGTCTTGTCTTTGAGTTCGATTAAACACAATTTGTCGGCCAGCAAGTAGAGCTCGTAAAGACTGCGCAAATGTGCCTCGGTGTTGACGATCGGAATGCTTGAGCGATACAGCCAGTCAACATACAACGAGAACGCTTCTGGAGAGTCATCAGACATGCTGTAGAACATACAAGTTAGCAAAAGGAGATTGGAGGAGGTCTCAAGAACCTTCAAAGGCGGAATTGTCTTGCACCTGGGCCACTTACTACATCTCACCCTTGCGTGCCTCTTCAAAGCCTCTCGTGAACGCTCCCTTGAAATAGTCTGCAGATCCACAGAGTAGCTTCTTGTGCACGACGAATTTCTTGCGCTTGTCTCCAACGTAGATGGTCACCAGCTCGTCACCGAGGTTCCTGCGATACCATCAGTCCAAATTCTCGAAGTGAGACCGAGATCATGCCTACGGCTCTAGCGGGATCGTTGCAGTTGTTGGCACAGAGCCTGATGAGCTGGCTGAAGGCGCCATAATAGATGCTTCCAATTGGATTGATGAAGGTTGGTATCGCTGCGAGGTGAGAAGTGGTTGGTTGACGGAAGGAGAGGTCGCGTTGCCAACAAAGAAGGTCTTCAGCTTCAGAAGCTCGAGGTTGGAGGTTGGTTGAAATTCACTCAAAAACTTGATTTTGTCAAAGTTTATCTGAAAAGATGAAGCAGGCTTGCCAGAGCTTGGGCACCTCTTTGAGTTAGATATGGCAAGTATCATTTATAGGCAAAGAGCATGTGCATTGATTTGTCTACTTTCAAGGTCTAAGAATCGAATCGAATAGCAGTTGATTAATAGCCAGTATTCTTCACCTTGCCAGTAATTAGCTTACTTCAAGGCCATCGGGAGAAGCCATTGTATCGCCCAGCAAAGAAATATCCCTAGTTGCAAGGCACAATACATCCGCTCTCCCTTACTTGCTTCCAGAAACAACATTCTCAAGGTGGCAAACTTCTCCTTCAGCATGGGTGTGAAAAACGCATCGGCCGAAACCATCTTCATCATTGCGTACTTGTGCATTGATAGTCGGTTTTCGAAGTCCAGTCTGGTGTTTCCATTGAAGTTGAACGAAGTCACGAGCAAAGCAACCGAAGCTTCCAGCAAAATCAGCAATTTCCAGAGCTTTCTCCTCCTGATAAGGCTTTGTTGCAAATCTGGCCAAGTGCGCTAGAACACAGTAGAGTCGAAGTTTGCTTGATTCGTGGGTATTATTGTAGACAAACCGAGTATTGCTTGCGCTCGGTGTAAATCGGTACTTTTCTGCAAAGTCCTGTATTGCATCCATCACCATGTTCGCAAGCTCGTTCATGCAGTACTTCTCAGCAAGGATGAACAAAGGATATAGCTTTTTTCTCTCAAAGTTACCAGCTAATACCTCTGCGGAGGCGGTGTACTGTGGGATACGATCCTGATAAAGGTAGGTGACAAAAGAATCGAAGGCTGTGGTATTCTCATCAGGAAGGTACATCACACCCTCGGCCTCCTTGAAACTTCCATTGAAAGCTTTGGAAAAGTAGTCGGAGCGATCACAGATCAGCTTCTTGTGGACGGAGAAAGCCTTTCGTTTCGGACCAACATGAATGGTGACAATTTCAGTGCCCATTGCCCTGCTCCACCATTAGCTTCGGGTCGAAGTATGTAACAAGAGGTCACTTTGAGAAGATAGGGACTGCTTATACAGGGAGGAGTGAGGTCTTGACACTTACTCAGAGTTGAGATGGAAGGCCTTTGGTGACGCCATGCTGAAGTACTTCGATGAATCCAGCGTGATGAGGGAATCGAGGCAACGAATCGAGAGGTGGTCTCAACCTTTGGCTAAGTCTTGGCAAGTTGGCGTTGAATAGAGTTCCGAGGATAGAATACAAAGACTGAATGTGAAAGACTCGCTCGAGGTCTGGAAAGACGAAGTGCGTGGAAGGAACCGGATTTTGAGGAGAGGCAAGGTGATCCGAATTGTCTTGCTGTCGATGTGACGTTGAGGCGGACTATTGTACCTTGGATCAATGGTTAAATGAAGGTATTGTGGTGGTGGAGAGCGAGAGCGAGAGTGGTTTGGTGGGTTGAGTTTCGGAAGAAAGGAACCAAGGGCTAAGCGCATGTAAATATTCGAAGTGGTTGAAGAATTCGCTACGAAATCGCTTTTGCCCTAAGGTGAATGAGCATTTGCTGATCTTGTAGCAAAATCATCTGCTGACAGGATTTTTACATTCTTGCAAGAAGGGATATTGGATAAAATTGAAGTAATGGATCGCTAATTTCGGTTCTACCAGCTTTACCACTCTGGTTGTTAGTGAGCGGGAAGAAAATATTGAAAAGCAACCGACAAGAAAAGGCTTACCGACATTTCAATTAACGAGCCAAAAGAAACAAGATTTCAAGCGAGGGAATAAGGTTTTTTGCACATCGTAATATCCTCAACACCAACGCTTTTGCATTCGTGATACTTTATTCATCAGATCCTTGTCGATCAACCAGACAACCCATCACGTAACAAAAGAAAATTGTCAACCACCACCACAACGCCATGAGAAGGCTAGAGATGGCGAATAAGATAGAGGTGTTTGCTATCTCCTGATTCGATGCAATTGAATAATTGAAGCAAATTTAAATGCAGCGAGGACTTACAATCATATATCATTTCTTTTCGAGTCTCAACTTTTTGCCTAATGCAGAAATCATTCATATATTACGGTAAATTTTATGATAGAAGTATCATCCACAAATTCACTGCATTGGAGACTATATTTCTACTCACCTTCTCGCTTGTTCTTGGCGTTCTCAAGGAGTGTATTGGTCTTCATACGGTTCTTTCTGGCTTTGGCTCGCATCCAGTTTTCGTTGCCAATTCTTCTCAACAAGAGGCTCTTCGTATATTACCTATACGTAAAGATTGCAGTCATCTCACAGTATCTTCATCAAATCAGGATTGCACTTTCCCTTCAATTCTAACATATTTCTTAGATGTGATAAATTGTGAAAGGGGTAGCGAGATTTGCCGAGAAGCTTGGCCTTCTTGCCATGGCAGAGCTCATCCTCCATCCGTTCTTCCTCTGTCTAAAAATAACATCAAGCATTCTCTTCACTACCGACCAACTTGTATTAATCGTTGGGCTGCACCCACCATATCTCTCAGCAGTCGCCTTCAGCCAGATTTCTTAAATCGTTGACGCCGCGAGATTGACTCCCAACGGAAACGTTGTCATCAGGAAGTCACCTTTGAGATTTGGAACAGCCTTGGAATAGTTGAACTGCGCTAGGAACATCACATTTCATCAATTTAGGTCGGTTCTCTGTCTTCGTTGTCGTGATTGACGAAATCTTTGAGCTAACTATTTTTAAAAGTGCAGCTTCGTCTCATTCGAAACAAATACCGTGCACGATGGCATCACCTTCATCACCCCAGGTTTTTCCAAGCGCCCACAGCCCCCTGGCTACAAAAATACCTGCAGACCCTTATATCCTGACCCCAGAGTAAGTTAGAAGCCCTCCTATGGAAGGCGATTCGACTCAGGCTCTAACTTAGACAAGGATTCTCGGCCATGAATTTGTTACCCTCTACGTTGGTTCGAAGCGAAAGAAGTTCAAGGTC
Source organism: Stipitochalara longipes BDJ (assembly GCA_009732865.1). Taxonomy (NCBI): domain Eukaryota; kingdom Fungi; phylum Ascomycota; class Leotiomycetes; order Helotiales; family Hamatocanthoscyphaceae; genus Stipitochalara; species Stipitochalara longipes. Next base: position 632,013 of record ML769329.1, on the reverse strand, counting down.
CATAAAAAGCTGCTCTGCGATAGATCTTTATTCTTTTCCAAAGCTTTCAATGGATCCTTCAAGGAAGCTCAGGATGGTGTCATGTATTTGCCAGAAGATAATGCCGACGTTGTCTGCTCTCTAGTCGACTTCCTATATCGAGGAACCATCCCAGCAATACCCCGAATCCAGAATGGACACTCGAGCCAGTCTACTATTCTCCTCTACCTTCTCGCAGAAAAATGATGTATGCATGAGCTGATGGATAGGACAATTGATGAGCTGAAGTCCTATTTTATAAGGGAAAAGCGAGGCTTCGAAGGCGGCACAGTAGAGCAAGTCTATAAACACACCACCCAGAACAGCAAGCTCAGAAGACTTTGCGTGGCTCGTATTTTATGCTGCATGACAAAGACAACGGTATATCCGATATGGATTGAAGAGCATGCAGCAATATTCTCAACGTTTCTTGAAATGCTCTTGGATCTTTTTCGTTTTCAGGCAGCTCATGGTGCACATATGTCGAATAGTCCCGCCAAAACCACTCAACAGCTTCTCGGTACTTTCGAGTCGTGTGAGTTTCATACTCACGAGAACGAGGAGGTATGCTATATGAAGAAGAAGGCTCTCACGGAGAAATAGACACCTGGTGGCCCAACTGAGCGAACAGGTAGAGAGCTTATTATTTGCTGATAGAGATGGTGAAAGGTGGTGAAGATGATGGCTAGCTGGAAATTCAAGCTTTTCCCCGATGCAGATATCAGATAATCAGAAGATGCTTTCAAAATCAAACATGTCGAACTCGGTGTCTGTATGATCCAGCATGCAGCTACGTTCGTGATAGGCTAAGTTTAAAGCTCTATCTTCCCTTCTCCATCGAGTAGAGCCCCCATACAATATGCCCAGAGCTTGGTTGCTTTCGATGTGGCCTTTCTTTCTGCAAAGAGTGTGAAGTGAGTAGCTAGACGAGGCTACCTTCTCCCTCGAAATTCACCTCTGCTCCTTCTACCCGAAAATCCACCATATTTCTTCTTCAACCAACCGCAACGTCGACTCCTCCTCATCACTGGTAATCATCAACATGGCCACCGGCACTCCATCAACCGCCTCCAGCAGGAGAAGCTCGTCGTCACCCTCGGGCTTCAGCAATGAGATTCCTCGGATTGTCATTTCGCCTACTTCTGGTAGCCAGGCTCGGAAGGTAATACCATTAGTGGCCCCAGATCCTTGGGTACTCACACCAGAGTAAGGTGCTGATCCCTCCTTTAATGAGCATACTCTGACTCTAGAAAAGGACACTAGGTGACGAGATCATTACTCTCTACGTCGGCAAGAAGCGCCAAAAGATTACTGTACACAAGAAGCTTGTATGCGACCGGTGCAAATTCTTCTCGAAAGCATTTTGTGGCAACTTCCCGGAGGCGGAGAAAGGAGAGATGTATCTCCCTCAAGACAGTCCGCAGGCGGTCTCTTCTCTTATCGACTACCTCTACAGAGGCACGCTACCAGTCCATGAAGATTTTGAAGAAGCTCATCACAGAGCCATGGAACTTTACGTCCTGTCTGAGAGGATCTGCTTGGTGGCATTGATGGACAAATGCTGTGACGCAATTCGTCGTTCCTATACCATTGGTAATTGCAAACCTAGCGTCGACCTAGTTCGCTGCATCTACTCTAACACGTGCGACGGAAGCAAGCTCCGGAAATACTCTGCTAGTCTCATTGCATGTTGGATCGCTGAATGGGGAAGTGAAGCAAGGAACGCCGAGGAATACATGACACTTCACACCGAATATCCCGACTTCTTTCTGGACATTTTCCGGTGGGAGGTAAAGCATGGGAAAGATGTAGCGAAGGCAATCACCAAAGAACAATTGGTAGACACACATAAGCCTGTGGAAATGTTTGGACCATGCGAGTTCCATAGCCATGGAGAGGATCAGACATGCTACTTGAAAGATGCCAAGTAAGATTTTGGGGCAATAGACAGTCAATCGAGAAGGGCATCGCATGGGATAATTGTACCTAACATTAGCAACACACCTACGAAAGCATTTAGCAATATCGCTGCAATTCACAAGTCTCCCGTCGAACCTCTCCTACAATTATAATACGCCAAAGTAATTCTTCGTGAAATGGTACATCGGAAAGAGGGAGTATACTTCTGGCAGCACAGCAGTCGAACTATACTCAACGCATCCCGGACTCTGCTCAAGTTTTCAGCAACCTTATCAAGGTGATGGTGCAGCTCGTTTAGCAATATCCTCCAACCAGTGCACGCTTTTACTACTTCATGAAAATCCTCGCTCATAAATAAACAATTAGCAAGGGCAATAACAAGAGGAAGAATTTCTTCGGACAAGAACGCCCAACCAAGAACTCTAAACGATAAATAAATCAAGAATATCAGAACAAAGCTTCAGCCACAGTAATGGAATAAATTGAAGGATTCGAGGTATTAAAGCACACAAAATCAGCGATGCTGCAATCGGACGATATCCATCCTAACAGTGACTGCTTCGGAGGTTCATCTGCGAAAAGGAGTTCTAGGGACTGCAAAAAGAATTAAGTGCACACACATGAGCCGCAGTTTCCCACACTTAGGCTGCATCTTAAGTGATATTTCAATAAAACGCTAGGGAATGGAGCTACTGTAAGTTATGGGTGATCGACATTTTAAGATATGCTACAATGTCAAAGAATATTGGAGAGAAATCTAACAATATTTTAACAAAATCTAGACTTTCATGTCGCCTGATTATTTTGGGAGATATCTTCATTGGTTTTGGTGGTCCGAAAACTTAGCGATTGAAAAAGGGGAGGAAAATCGATGGCGTGCCATGTGAATTGAATAACCACTTTAAACATCTCGCAACTAGCTGTCAAGCCTCATAACTTCAAGAACTCAATCAAATGCAGAGTAAAGAGCTCGACTCTGAAGGAGATATATGTAGCCTCCGTCGCGATCATGGAAAAGATTCGAAAACTACTTCGTCGACCCGAGCTCCCCTCCAGTCCTGAGGGGCTTCATTCTCACACCCACGATTCAGCCTTGAGGGCGGATGGTCACCAATTCTCATACGACAAGTTAGATGAGGCCAAGAACGAGATTCGCCTTCTTCGAATTTGGAGAAAGAAGCCACAACAGCCTGGGTCACGTCTAATCGACTGCGAAATTTTCCACGTCGCTCTCGACAAGGCTCCGCCATACAGAGCTCTCTCATATGCTTGGGGCGACCCAATAGATGCATCTATCCCAATAAATTTAAATGGGCGATGATTCTTGTTACGAGAGGATTTATGGCAGGCTTTGGATCGAGTCAAAGCCGATTTCAGAGAGTTGGTAATATGGATCGACGCCATCTGCATCGACCAAACCAACATTGCTGAGCGGAATGAACAGGTTAGCAAGATGAAGAGGATTTATGAGCAAGCTAGCCAAGTGCTTGTTTGGTTGGGTCCGGCTGAAAATGGGAGCTCTCTGGCTATTTTTGTGGCGAAGCAACTATACGATCAAAAGAGGTTCGGTCAAACGGAGCTTCAAGACATCCTAGTGGGACTATCGGCCGCAACTTCTGGCATTATCAGAGCTATTTTTGCGCCCATACTGGACGAGGATGTGGATCGTCCAAGAGCTGACGGTTGCTCGCGATATTGTCTTCTACTGTGGTGCGAATTCTGTCAGTGGGAAAACTTTAATCGAGGCCCAGAGAACGCTCAAAACTGACTCCAAAGACATAAATTCCATGATCTTTCGATGTTTACCCGACAAACCCAAAGCCAGAACAGTTCTTACTCACGGGGGACCATCAAAATTCGAGGCCTGGCGGAGTGCGCTGTTGTCATCCGAATTAATGAGTTTCTTCGAGTGTATCCTGTTCTACGACTACCACGCAGCAACAGACCCAAGGGACATGATATTTGAATTGGCTAGACTTATGAACCTTAAAAGCATGTTTCGGATTGAAGTTGATTATTCAAAGACGATAGAACAAGTCTACACTGAGTTGCGGTAATGGAGATAGCTTCCTCGATACGACTTGACATCCTGACTCGAGTTCAAACGGGGCATAACAACTATAAAGTCCCTTCATGGATCCCGGAGGGTTGGTCCATAGACATTACTAAATTACCGGTGCCCCTACACACATATGGCAGTCGGAAAAAATTCAGAGCCGCAGGGAATACGGAAGCTCGAGTCAAGTTTACAGGGACTACTAAACGTCAAATCTTAGTCATGACTGGTGTTTCTGTCAGCGAAGTAAACTATGTTGGAAATATAAATGAGATAGAAGTAGTGGATACCGACACCATCAAGCGACAAGTGCGTACTGTATCCTCGTGGTTCGAACTTCTTCCGCCTGGAAAGATAACGACCGAAGACTTCGAAGTATTTGCCAGAACTATGATCTGCGATTGGGCTTCAGACCAAGGAAAACCACCACCAGACAGGCGCGAGTTTCTCCAAACACTACTTGGTGTCTTCGCGATGCTCCTCAAACTATATTACCCTGGGCACACACTTCCTGATCCTACAGCAATGGGATACTGGGAAGCTTATTTGGCAAGAAACCCTGACATGGTTGGTGCTGGTGGAGTTCTACGTGAAGATAACAAAAAAGTGCGCATATGGAGGACTTGGGTTCAAATATCGTCAGGCTGCAGTTGGAACAGACGGTTCTTTCTTGCTAGTGATGGGTTGATGGGCCTATCTCCAGCTCTGAGTGCTGTGGGAGATTTGATATGCATACCACCAGGTTGTGCGATTCCAATCGTTCTTCGAAAAATAGAAGGGACTGAGCCCCCTGGCTACACTGTAGTTGGCGCTGCATACGTGGATGGCTTCATGTATGGCAAAGCCATGGAGATGATGGAAGCAGGAGAGCTTAAGCCGCAAGAGTATTGGATATATTGAAAGATGTCTGATGGAATTTCAATGCTGAGAACAGTGCAATAGTCGGATTGGAAATATATCATTCTTCTTTGGTTCTTATACATCCTTGTTTCGATTTCTTCGCTTCTGGCCTTCCAGAGTTTGCTCTGAGCTCCTGCTTAGCCCCTCACTCTTGACCTAAGTTGCGTTCTACAACGAAACCAAACGCCGACCGAACCCCACATCTTCTATATTTTGTACATCCATACATATACACCATACACCATATTCCACATTAAATCTAAACGATCTTTTCAGCCTCTTCAACCAATTCCTCTATCTTGAAGGCTGGATCGCCCTTCCCAAACAATTCTAGCAGCCGTTTCCTCTCGCTCTTCTCTCCACCAAATCCATAAAACTTCTGCAGACACATCACCAACCACTTCGCCTCATCAACGCTCACTCCTCGCCCCTCTACAACCTGACCTTGCAACAACACCACTCCTTTATCCTGGGCAAGCTCTAAATGGTGTGTGATCGTCGTATGTGGCTGGCTGAACTCGCCTCTCAACTTAAATTCGGCAAGATGTGTAAATAGGACCGTTACGGTGTTCTCTGCCGGGAACGTCCATTGCAGCAAGTGGATTTCCGCGCCTTGCCCCTCCTTTGGTAAGGGGAGGATGAAATGTGGGTGCTTCTTCGCGGTAGCCTCGAGCGTCTTGTATACGTCGAGAGGGATCACGGCGCAAAGGGATTGTGCATCATTAACGTGTCGCAGACGCCAGATAGCTTCCAATTCTTTCTGGGGCAGTGCCCGAGTCTTTTCTATGTCAAGGTATGAGGAAAGTGTCTTGATGCCTTTGGCGGAGGAAGGGAGTTTCTCGTTAGGGATCTCTGGGGGTGGAGGTGGCGGAGGAAAAGGCGATGATGCGGTTGAGGATTGAGGAGGGGCGTTGGGTATGGGAATTGGAATGGAGGCTTTCTTCTTCAGGTGCTGGATTTTGTCCTTGTAGGCTTCCTTCAGTTCATTGATGTCTCGCAGGCCTTCCCTAGACAATCGCGCAATCAGCATTCATCGCTACCTATATGAAAGTGGAAATTTCCATACTCTTGAGCTTTCCTGGCCAGCTTCTCCTTGTATTTCTCCAGGACTCTGTCGGACTGTTGGGTGGCGAGGAACCGAACATCGTGGACTTGCGCCCATCTTCGCTGGGTGGCTCGCAAATAGGGAGCCGCACCAGATACAACATGGCGTAGCACAGGTACTCTGAAGCTCGCCATGCTGGATTTCGATGATCAATGGGGTGGAGAAATGAGTGATATTGATGCTGCAGGTCTGAAAAGGGTTCAAATAAAGTCTGGGCCGAGGCGGCCGCATTGTCATGTGACTCGGCTACCTTCGGCCCTACGTGCCGCTTTGGAGCCCCTTTTCTTTAGCGAGGTGTTTTGATGGATCTTCGAAAGGATCATCATGGAATTTTTGTGAGCCACGACCATGCTCCTAGAATCGGAACAAAAGCCTATTAGTGTCATTTTATTCTCGTGTGACTGCCGTGGGTCAATGCAAATTCAATGGCTTGGCGATCGAAATGATATGACGAAGTACAGACGGCCAATTTCAATTTCACAGACAGCTAGCTCTTAGGAGGGGAAAAGAGCTGCTCGTAAAGTACCACAGGCTCTTTAGAAAACAATCTGTTAAAAGTGACTAGGAACTGAGGGTAGTTTCTGGTCACCTGGTGCCTTCGGGCCAAGCGATAGCTCTCAATATAGGAGAAAGAGTCGTGTCGTGATCTGTGAAAGAAGATGATGATGAAGCTACACTGTAATTAAGCCGTATGATCACCATCTAAGAAGAGCTCAGACGTTCGTGCGATACAGAAATTGGACCTAGCCAAATGCTTCACTTGGGGGTTATTGGGTTTAGAGTTGAAGATTAACATATTATGATGTATACTTGTACTCCTGAGGACCTTCATGAAATCATCAAAAATTCACATTCTGAACTTTTGCACAGTGATGCATGGACGAGAGTAGAATATTGAGATAATCTGGGAAACTTGATTGCCCTGCCCTGTCTGGTAATTGAACTAGCAGACTGCGGCCGAAAGTCTGCCTTAAAAAGCATGCAGCGATAAATCTCATCGCGCAAAACATATCGCCACTCAACCTCGTCTATGTCCCGAATATTAGACAACTCCCACAAGTATGTCATGCTATCAGAACCTCAAATGTCTCTGCTCAAGATCCGGGGTAAAGGAGCTGCGTAATGTGTCGAAGCTTCATCTTTCTCAACTGATGAAGATAACCGCGGAGGTGGCAGTCTCCACCAAAGAATAACTGAGGACATTATAGCTTTCTCATTTTCTGCGTCTTTGGTTCTTGCATATTCCTCATTTCCCTTTCCTCGAAAACACTCTGGGTATCCTAACCAGCCTCGTAACAATCGGGTACATAATCGCATTCCACGAGATTTTGTCCCTCCAAGTTTTCTACTTTCATATTAGCCTCTTTTATCTCCTTCTACCTCCATCCATTTCACTGTGAAACAAACCTGCTTCATATCAATCTGCCCCCTCCTCTCCCTCACCAAATCCAGCACCATCATGCGTCCTCGTTCCTGCGACACGCCCCAAGAGAAGATCTCAGATTCGAGTTGGGCGGGAGGTTGCTCATGGATCCAGCGTCCGGTCCAGGTTATTTGGGATAAGGTATAGGCATCGATTGAGACGCCGTGGGAGATGTGCCATGCGTGGATCCAGGCGCGGACTGCTTCTGTTGACGCTTGGGAGTCGGGGAGGGGGATTTCGGTGGGTAGATGGATGGCTTCGATTCTTGGTGTACCTGGAGCGCTTACTCTCGGTGTACTTGGGATGCTCATTTTGGTTGGAGTTGTGTTTGAGTTGCAGTAGTGGTATTGTGGTGGATGGCTGGGGTGAGGAAGGTGGGTTGAACACTCACATTTTGTGCACAGTGTAGACGGTGTGAATGGTCTTTGGATAGATAGACAAAATTTATATATGTGAAGGTTGATTCACTTTCACTTTTAAGTTTAATCTTGCATGGCAAAAGAAAATGTGACTTGGAATATCTTCCTTCCTCGCTCCTTAAGCGGGACTTGACGGAACTTCAGCAAAGATTGAAGTGGCAGCGAGGTCAAAATTGCAAAATACTGAAAGCATACAAGCAATGCTTCAAATCGAGCCCAACCTCAAAGATCTGGGAAGAGAACTCACAAAACAAAATAGCAAAAGCTCAAGCTCAGCCGCTCCGAGACGTGGGCTGCTCTAGAAAACTCAACAGTCGAGGAACGTGGGTTTAGAAGACGGGTGTTCAGGGCTGAAAATCCACGAGGAGTTGTATTACTTCACCCAAGGAGTGGCTTTGCAAGAATACGACTTCACTCATGGATTGCGGTTCTTTCAAGGCAGATTTTCCAACGTGCAATGGAAAGGGAGTTTCCAGCTGACTTTGAGTCGCTTGTTTACTACCCCTTTTCCCTATTATCAGTTCTTGGCGAGGAGCACGTGATAACTAAACACCATATGAACTTTGAGACTCAAATAGATAAGACGTGTCGGATTATTGCGAAGCAATGCCTTCATAAGTCATCAAAAATGCAGGCTTCACAGCAAAGACTTCTTAGAGCAGATTTGAATCGCATGATCATCAAATCTCATTTCCAGATTCGCATCCAAAGCCTCTACCTAAGCCCAAAACCCACACCTACAACCTAGCCTTCTCGCCCTTCCTCTCCTCCTCCTTCGCCATCTCCTTCAACACCCGCCTCAATATCTTCCCACTCACACTCTTCGGCACCACATCCACAAACCTGACCCCACCTCTAAGTCTCTTATGGCTCGCGACTTTCGTACTCAGCCACTCCACAATTCGCTTCTCCGTCGCCTTGCCAGCTTCTACGCCTTTCTTCGGCACCACATACGCTCTGGGGACTTCTGTCGCTTGTTCCTTGTCGTCGATGCCGATCACTGCTACGTCGTCGATGTCTGGGTGCGAGAGCAAGATCCCTTCTAACTCGGCCGGAGGTACTTGGAAGCCTTTGTATTTTATTAACTCCTTGACGCGGTCGGTGATATAGAAATTTCCTTCTTTGTCTTGGTGGCCTACGTCGCCGGTCTTGAAGTAGCCGTCATCGGTTAATGCATTCTTAGTTCCTTCTGGATTGTTGAGGTATCCAAGGAAGATATTTGGTCCCTTGAGCCAGAGCTCGCCGGTTTCGCCGGCGGGTACTTCTTTCTCTTCGGGGGACATGTATTTTGCTGTTTGATTTGGTAAAAGACGACCAACGGAGCCGATGTAGGTGCGCCATGTTTCCCACGGTTGGGTATGTGTCGTTGGTGAAGTCTCTGACAAGCCGTAGCCTTGCTTGATTGGGATTTTGAGGCGGGAGTAGACTGCTTCGACGAGCTCTTTCGTCAGAGGCGCGGCGCCAGAATTCATCATGCGGATGGATGAGAGGTCGTAGTTTGAGACGATAGGATTCTTGCCAAGTTGGAGGATCACGGGAGGGACGATGTAGATGAATGTTATGCGATGCGTTTGGATGTGTTCGCAGAATTTCGCAAGGTCGAATTTTGACATGCAGATTAGGGTGAGGCCGGCGTGCATGGCTTGGTGGATGAGGCACGTGAGGCCCTGATGTGGGTGTTAGTCGTTAATTCCACGATTTGATGAGGGGGAATTACATAGATGTGGAAGAATGGTAGGAAAGCAAGAATCTTGTCCCCTTCATTGTTATTCCGTCCCTTCCAGCTGAGGTTCTTTCCTTCTCCACTCTTGAGCATGCACACGTTTGCAACAATGTTTTTATGCGACAGCATAACTCCCTTGGGGTGACCTGTCGTCCCAGAGCTGTAAACAAGGAACGCAAGGTCTTTCGAGGGATTGATCTTCGTCTTGCGGTATCGCGAAGTGCCAGCCAGATTGCGGACGTGGCTGAAATGCTTGAATTTCATCGTCTCATCCCTCTCATCGCCCATCAAAATTATTCGGTCCTCATCGATGCCCACCTTTTTGCAAGCTTCAATCGCGGGCTTCAGGAATGCCTTTTGTGTTACCAATCCCTTAGCACCCGAGTCTTTGAGCTGAAAGGCAAGCTCGTCTGCAGTGTATCCAGGGTTCGCTGGGGACAGGATTCCTCCCGCCCAGTGTGCTCCCCATGTTATTGCTGGCGTGTCGATGCAATTCGGCGAGTATATGGCTAATACATCGCCTTTCTTCCATTCCCATACTGATTTTAGGCCCTTGCCGAAGTCGAGTGCGGTGCTGCGCACTTGGGCGTACGTGTAGGAGCGGTTGGTATCGGCGTCGACATAAATCACTGTGCATTCCTCAGTCAGTTCAATTTTCGAGATCGAAGAAATCAATTGGTACCTTTGTCATCAGGATACTCTCTATCCTTCCGCTCAAACAGAAAGGTCCAGAGGTCGACATCCGGAATGTCCAGCTTCGGATATGTAGACTCGGTAGGCATGTTTGCGGGGCTCACGTCAGGTAGGATGCGAGGTTGATGGAAACGATGAGCAGGAAGACCCAGATGCTGAATTCGGGCACCCAGTGGATGTATTGAGGCAGGTAGTAGGCAAAGACGGAAGAGAGGAAGATCCCGAAAACAATGTCGATGGTTTTGCCAGCGCTGAGAGGCATTGTGACCACGACCACTAATGCGGTGTTTCGACGCGGCTTTAGCTGGTGGCTGACCTGCGGATTCTCCACACTCGTCACTGACTTGCCGAAAAGATGGGGGAATGGCCGAGCCGAGGCAACGGTCGCTTCCGGGGTACAGGTCACGTGGGGAAGGATAAAGGCAATTGTTTGCAATATTTGCGAAAATGAAGGGATTGAAGAGCTGTTTGTATAGATGGAGATCAGATTGATTAGATTTGGGAGGGGAAGGCGGTAATGCAGGCAGGATAAAACTTGTCGCGTTCCGAGATTGCCCCTGAATCTACCCCTGAAAGCAGCCCCAACGTCTCCCAGAACTTCTTAATCCACCCTAGTCATATCAATACCTACAGTATCGCCAAAGCATTTGGCGGCGACGCAATTCCCGATTTGATATTCAAATTCTGAATCGTCAAAAAGAACGTCGACCGCTTCAAAGAATGCAACTCCTCAGCCAACGTCTCGAGATCTAAAAATTCCACAATACTCTGACCCCAACCTATCCCTTCATTAGCACATCCTCCTCATAACAATCATCTTTCATAAACTCACCTCCAATAAACACCTGATGCAAACTCCTTGGCACCCCACCAATCACTTTATCAAAAGGCAAGCTCTCAAAAGCAGGATTATCAGCCCCTACAAGCGCAAGTTTCTTCTCCCAAAGCCAAGCCAGAGAATCATCACTTGCATTCATGCCCACAGATCCAAGTTCTGGATCCCAAGGTAAGATTTCTTGGTCATAAGCTGAGAGGTTGAGGTATTGCTTTGTCCAGCCCGTACGAATGAGCAGGATGTCTCCTGGTTTTGACCAGTTGGTAGGAAGACCTTGCCATGAGGCGACAGCGTCGAGATGTGTGCTATTGATGCCGAAGCCTGTGAATGCTGAGTAGGTGATGTTGACGGACTCGGCCCAGCCGGCGAAGTCGAGGAGGATGCCGCGACCGGCGATGCCTTTTTGGGCTGCTTGTTGGATGCCGAGGACTTCTGTTGGTGTTGGGCCGACAACTTGGTCGAAGTTCTTTTATAGGTGAGCTGCAAGTTTAATATAATTAATTGAATAGCTTACCTCGATGAGATTGTTGTACCACCTTGAAAGGGCATTTAGTCTTGGTCGTGTTCAGGCTGGAATCTGCACTTACTGGTATGTAGTCGTATTGCTGTCTGTAGAATACGGACTCCAAACTACATCAGTCAAGCCTCACATCTCTCGAAGCAAAACTCACAAATGACGAAGCCCATCATACTGCGTGCTGACCTGAGTATTCAGTACAACAACATCATCAGTATATCCCGACCCAGGTTGAAAGAGATGATTGAGCGGTTTGCGGTTCGGGTTGATAGGCGTAATGAAAGCATTGAGATCCATGCTGCAACTTCATGAGTTCTTCATCTCCTAACTTAATACATGGCTTACTTCAAATTAATTGCCCTCCCAAGTTGAATCTCATCCCCAGCAGCCAGGATAGTAGCATTTGTGATATGGTTCAAAGCTCCCTGGACATCATCCGCTCCCTGCCAGACTTCAGCTCAGTTCCTCTACCATAACCAACTCGGCAAACTCACCCAAACTCCCCAGGCAGCTTTCGTAGGATACGAAGCATCAAGAGGTAATTGATCGTAGGAAGGCCAATTCGCATACACATCTCCAGCATCGAATTCACGCGAGACGAGAATCCTTGGCTTGGCTGGTGAAGAGTGGGGATGTGCTGTGACAAGTACCTGGCAGCTGGCAATTAACAGCAACTTCACAATTTGAGACTTCATGTTGAAATAGATATCAAGCTTTCAATAGCCAAACTCTCAAAGTTAAGCTGAAAATATGAGAAGAAAGAGAGGAGGAACAAAAATTCTCAGTTCGTGGACCCAAGTTTCACGCCATCTGCTTTTAATATATCAGAGATCCCCACTTACACTCTCATCTCACCATTCTTTTAACATTGGCCAAGGGTCCGAGACCATGGAAACGGGTAAACCATTTGCCACGATGAGGTCGAGATGCAGAGTCCCCGTTTGATGCGGGGTAGAAAGGTGGGGTCAATCGCGGAGGAGCGAACCTTCTAAGATATAAGACGGAAATGTTTCCCTGGGGACCCTTGTCATGTTAGATTTGTGGCAGCCGCATGACGTGCGAGGGCTGGTAAGTCTATTTCCGATGAGACAGTGCGTGGAAGTCGAAGGTGGGAGGATGTTCACGTGATTAGCATGGCGATGTGGGACACTGGGTTTTGTTATGGAGTCAGGTCACGATACCAGATCAAGACACAATCATTGGAGGGAACACAAAAGTGGGGAGCAAGCCGAGGGTTTATTCCAAGTCCGCGCATATACCTCTGTCCCTGACCTGCACATTTTTAGTTCAGTTCAGTCCAGCCAACACGAACCCTCCTAAACACGCCCCAGACTCCCCCTTTGCAGAAGCAAGCCGAGATAAACATTCCAGATCTGTCCAGCTGGGTTTGGCCCTCCCAGCCGACCTTGACCCTCCTGTTTATGCCCCAGAGCTCCAATTGAGTAGATTCCCACCAAACCACCCTTGCACCCCCCTCCGCCAAAGCACCAATTCCAAAACAACAACAGCAGCAACGCAACGTCCAGCTCTTGGAGCGTTGCCAAGAAACAGAACCCCCCAAGCCAGCCCTCCAACCATCCAAAGCAGCAACAACGATTTCAACTCCGCCTCTTTCCCGAGGGGTATCTCCGGAGTCAAGAAACACAATCCTTTCCCGTGGGTATCTTCGGAAGCAAGGAACGAAATCAAATGAAAGCAAAATAAAAATATACAAGATCAAATCATGAGATGAGGTGCTGGGACACCCAGGAAAAATCATCACGGCAGCCAGCTCTTGGAAGGGCCACGCTTAGCGAGGGAACCACAGTGGTTTAGTTTGCCATGGGCAGAAGCATGTGGAGCGCTGGCTAAGCGTGACCTGGGTGTGCCTCTATCCGTCAGGCCATGGAGACACTTGGTATACTGTAGCAGAGCCAGGAGAAGATGAGAGAGGGTGGGATGTCATGGGTGAAGAGGTCTCTATCGCTCGACTGCGGGTAAGACAGCGGCGTACGTGGAGACCATCTGCGACCATTGGTCGACTCCCAGAATGATGGGGGCGATTGAGGTCCGGACACTCGATCATGTAGAGACTCGGTGCTAGAACTTGTTAGTGCAGGAGCCAGGGGCAGATGGATGAGTACTTACAACCTGCGCTCAGATCGCGACTGCCATCAACCTCTAGATTGAAAGCGATCCTGACGGATTGAGTCACTGAAACATTATTAGCAAACTAGTCTGCTTCAAGTATGCTCTGAACTTACAAGTTCAAACTCAAGATGCTCGCTATCAAACGACCTCTCTCCAAATCTCTCCTGAACAGATACCTAAATTTCCGACCGTCACCGTTCTCAAACGGATGACTCTAAATCTCGTCTGCTCGCGAGAGTTCAGAGGCAAAGCAAGTCTGTAGATCAGGCAACGCCCATCGACATAGAACCAGTTGCCTCTCTTGTCTTGTCCCTATTCCCTTCTACTCTTGGAAAAGTGGTGCAGGCGTTGAAGAGTGTTTGAGCACTCTTAGGAAGACGTGACCATCCCAACCCGCCGCAGTTTCATCTGCGTTCCTTCCTGAATGTTTTGGACCTGCTGTTGAGACAAGCCTCAAAATCCCCCTCGGCCGAGTCCGAGATGCTGGCTCCGGAGCAAAGTCATGGCTTGCCAGACCATGCTTACTATCACGCTTATCTCCTTCAGAAGGGATTCCAAACAGGTGGTACCGTCGGCCCCAGAACGTGCCAGGTGCCTAGATGGTGACAAACATCCAGCGCAGCGGACACGAACGCCGACGTCCGGGTGTACAAGCTACCTCATACACCGTTCTTGTTCCACTAGGCCTCATTCCGGTGAATATGACAAATCCAAGGCCTTTTACAGTCCTGCCCAGGACAAACGGAGCCTTTTACCGTCAGCTGCTCAGGACAAAGCAATCACTCTCACCGCTATATATCTAAAGCGGGTAATGATTAGAGCTGACATCTGTTCCTGAACTCCTCATGAGAATTTGCTTCTCCCTCGGGTATCTATATTGCTCTCTCCTGAAGTCGTAAATCATCGCTTTTGTTCGTTCCCACTTTCGTATATAACTCTTTATGTTGTTAAACCCTTCATTCACCCGAAGAATTCTCCCGCAACAAGAGTTTCCCACGGCTTCCCTGTCTCCCAAACTCGTTCCATCAAAGTACGAGCTTTGTGGACTTGGGTCATCCCAACTCTTTCCACACCTTTGATGCGTTCTAAGATATCAGACCTTCGCTTTTCGTCTTCGGTATCACACCCAGCAGTGAACATCGGGAAGAGTAAGCAGGCTTCAGCACTGCTTCCTCGCCGGACTTTGTAAAGAGCGCCGAAAATCTCGAGGACGGATTTTTGCACATCTGGATGTGTTGAAGGCTTTCCGAGGATTCGTCTGTGGAGGTGAACAAGGCCGGCCCAGTGGAAAGCTTCGTTTGTTGCAGCCATCTCAAGGCTATCCCACTGGTACGCAACTTCTCCCGTGGATTGCATATGAGTACAGGGTTTAGCAGGATGAAGCCGCGACTCGGAAAGGTCCGCCTCGAGCTTTTCCGCTCGACTGACCGTGTCTTCCGAAGGTTTCCAATCAGATAGAATCTCAAGATCAGCTCCGATGCGTTCTGCATCACAAATTCTAGACATTTCTGCAATCTTAGCAAGGATTCGGACGCATCTGCTTGTAAAGCCTAAGATGCAGTCGATCTGGTAATCATTCTCCTCGTCTATCTCATAATCCATGATCCAGGCCTGAGCAGCGTTAGTATTAATAATGACACGACACGGGTTCTAATGGATGACTTGCCGATGATGATGAGTTTGCTTTCCCGCCACTCAAGCTCCCGAGAACATCAAGATATGCAAACCAGCTCCATAGGAATGACGAAACTTTGTCTCCTCGGGACGAGCTTTGCACTCGCTGAGGGCCACCTCTGGCGGCAATCATCTGTCGGGCTGTGTCAAGGTGCTTCTGCCATGGGACTTCGACTCCAAAGGCTTTCGGCGAGATAATTTCGAGAGAAGCAAGCATGATAGCGGTAGCAAGGTTTGAATTCGTGATGATCTGACTTGGATCATCAAGAGCTCTTCGCAGATTGGGAAATATGTCTTGAACCCATAGCGCAATTCGGGTCGCAGGCTCAGGCTGTCGGAGCAGGCGCGCTCTGTGCGATGCTGAGTATGCCAGAAGAAGGTTCAAAAGGTTATCATCTTGAACCGCCATCTGAGGGAGAATGCTTCTGAAAGGATTAGAAGAGCAATTGTGCGGAATAAGGCAACCAGCAGTATGATTCAAGAAATGGTGCTAAAAATATTAGTCTTGCCCTAATGACATAAGATGACAGCTCACAAAATACTAAACCCCAAATCAGTATAAACCAAAGAAGTGTCAAGAGTGGACGACCACTTACTAGCAGATTCATTGGGTTCTCAAGAAGCTTGCTGGGCAATGGCTCTAGCGCTTTGGGAATGGAAATGGCAACTGGCTTGTCATAGTACCCGCCATTTTCAAAAGCGGTATTGTTCGTCTCCATACCAAACCCGAATTCCACCGGCATTAGCTCACCATCTTCGTCGAGGACGAGCTCAAGGTGATCTCTCATAGCAACAGGTGACACCCCTGTGATTGCGTTCATATCATCATTCTTGCCAATGTCAAGATCTTTGATGCCTCTATCAATGCCCCACGTGGTGGTATCTTGGTAGACATCTTGATATTGGATGGACCAATCCTGCACCTCTGGATTGCTTCGTGGGGCGGGACGGTCACTGTAGTGCGCCATGCCAGGCGGCCCGGAGAGGAGCGAGCTCACGGACAATCTGCGCAGATCTGGAGATTCTTGGGTCGCGTGCGGTGATGTCTTAGCCGAATAAGGCTTGGCGTAACCATCATCGCTGAGACTTGAAGCCGGCGTGAGGGGCGTGCCCACAGAGCTTGCAGGAGCAGGCATGATAAGGGAAGATGTTTGAGCATCAATATTATAAGATGTAAGAGACGTCATGCTAGGAGGCGGCATCCTCATATCGTAGGAAGAATTGGCATCCAGACCAGCGTGATAACGTATTCGCTTGAGGGGTCTATCGGAGGTGGAAACCTCATTTACTGCAATCTCGCTGTCATCTTTGCCATTTCCATAGGACGGTGGTGTCAGGCCAGGGCTGTCGATATTCTGTAAGGTGATGCTACGAGAGAAAGTGGTCGTGTTTGGGCTTCCGAAACCTGAATCAGTTGGAGAAAGAGACTCTTCTGGAGCTTGAGTTTGCCGGAGTCGAGCGAGTGGGGGAAGCTGGGCCGATAGAGAAGTTCCAGGAGTCCCAGGAGTCAACGAACGGTATCTCTCATAGCTTTGCGCATGCTGAGGATCTGGCCGGCCATAGACGCTGCCAAAATCTTGGTGTTCATACAGCGACATCGGCTGAGGTCCGGGCCTTATCAAAGTCGGATCGATGTTCATTGAAGGTTGTTGTTCATACTGTAAGGATGGTTCTGGTAGCGTCCCTGTGTAGGCAGTATCAGGTGGAGGTTGTCCGTAGTCTTCAATCCTCATTCCAATTTGTGGAGGTTGATCATATTGCGAAGAAGGTTCTGGCAAAGCTGTTGAGTACGCACCATCAGATGGTAGAGGGCGATAGTCCTCTGGCTTGATCATTGACGGCTGACTCGTATATGACCTCGGTGGAACGGGCATAGCAGGTGTAGTCGGTGTAGAAGATGACGAATCTCTACTGCTGGGACGGCTGCTTCCAAATGTAATCATTCCATCTCCAGACTCCGTTTTCTTCTTCCCTCTGCCATCCCAGTTCAGCCTTATGCTATAATCGCAAGTCTCGCCTTGTCTCTGACAATTCACACATGATGGTTTTGCTTCGTCGCATTTTATCTTTCGATTTTTGCAGGGCCTATGTCATTGTGTTAGCACATGTGGAAAATTAAAACTTTGGACTATAGCACAATATAATTGGCCATATTTAAGAAAATGCAAACGAAAGATGACTCCGTTTCCATCTACACAGCTCCTGGCCCTCGAAGAGAAATCTGCTCTATTTAGTGTCCACGAATACGTGAGAACGTTCGTGCCTTCTGTAGAGGACGTGGAATCAAAGGCTGCTGCTGTATGGCCATGCTGCACCCCCGATATGAGCTGCTGTGAAGACGAGACGAAAATCAAACGAGCTGAGGGCGACCAATAAAAATCAAAGACAAAAGTAATCTTGCACCTACCAGCAGCCCGCACGGCTCCTTCGTTTTGGCTCCGGAGCACCAGGTTTCTTCGGGCGCGGCATGTCGACATTTGCTGTTTACTGTATCTGTCTGCTGGAGGCCTTCACAGCGTGGGGGGCACGCGGAACAGAACAGCCTTGTGCTTGGTTGACCGGCTGATGATGAACCGAGTCTGCATAGGCATTGTCTGATGAAGCTCCTCCTGCATTGAGGATAACGCGTAGCTAGGACGGACCGTGGAAGTTGGACGGAGGAGGAGGATGGGCGGGGTTTGAGGTGGAGGTAGGATTGGGCTTGAGAAGGCTCCACTCAACCCTGTCATTCGGCGATTGCGCTAGCGCGATAAGAGCCTGGAAATTTAGGAATCAAGAGCCTACAGCCGAGCTCGTCCCGAGTACAAAGGGGTATCATTGATCAATGCTTTTCTGTGATTTTACATGATCTCAATATTTAAGATCTTGATGTCCTCCTCAGGTTTCTCTTTGTATACTCTTGCATTCTCAATCTTGTGGATTATATCTAAACCTTGAATTGCTCTTCCGAAAATGGTGTGCTTGTTATCAAGCCAGGGCTACCGAGGATTAGCAAACGTCAAAAAAGGATATGTGAGAACTTACTGTCTTTTCTGTCGTAATAAAGAACTGGCTGCCATTGGTGTTGGGACCTGCATTAGCCATGCTGACTGTGTATGGCTTGTCATGCTTCAAGGTACTAAACTCATCCTCGAATTCCTTCCCCCAAATACTCTCCCCACCAGTTCCATCCCCTAGAGGATCTCCGCATTGAATCATGAATTTCCGGATAACTCTGTGGAAAATGGTGTTGTTGTAATATCCTTGCTTTGAATGCACAACGAAGTTCTCAACAGCTTTGGGAGCCGCATCTGGAAAGAGGCGGACATGGATATCTCCATAAGTCGTGTGAATAATGGCAGCTGTCCCGGTTTCTGCTGCCTTGGCCTCCACGGCCTTTTTGGCATTCGGGTTTGTTGGCTTTTCATTTTGGATATCTCGCTCGGATTTTGAGATATTCTCGTCATTCGTAAACATGTAGAATCGGACTTTGCCGACTCCAGTTGTGAAGAGGATTGGATCTCGTGCTTCTGATTCTTGCAGAAGAGGATTATTCGAGGCGGCCATAGCAACCGTTGTGACTCCTTTCTTTTGTGGCTGTCCTTGATACATGGCAACGCTGAGTGGTCGAAAGTTCTCATCCTTCCCGTACACCTTGACCACTCGATTCGTATAGGTATTAAGCACTTTAGTTCCCAACATTGATCCGTAAATAATGAAGTGCCCAGTTTCATCAAAGATGACATTGACCTTATTCCGAAAAGCTTGGTTATCAAGTTCTCTTTCTACTCCAAGTCGGCGTCCAAACTCAAGATCCTCAAGTTTTTGAAGAGCTGTGCCAGCTTGTTGCATCTCTTCAATAATCTGCAACGACTCGTCGTAGGTCCTGTAAAGCTTTCCCGTTGGGAAATCAAACACCCGTATTTTCCGGTCTGGGAACGAGAATGTAGCGAACTGTGACCCAGAGGGAGAGATTGTCAGTGATGCCGGGGTAGATTTTGCTTTCTTAAACTCAAAGAGATTCGTCGAACTCTTGTATTCGAAGACGTTGTCCGGTTTCTCGTAGCTTCCTGGGCGCCAGTACTCAATCATCCCATTCTCATCCGCTGAAATCACGCAGTCGTAAGCATCATTGAATGCCATCAACGATACCACACTTCGATGCAGCCCTAAAATCGTATGTATTGGCTCCTGGTTCTCCCCTCTGCCATCATATATCCTGATTGTATGGTTGACCTCGTCCGAAACCGCCAGCAAAGGTAATGAGGCACCACGCTTATGTATCCAACACACGCATTTCGGTGTGAACTCCACAGTCAACATAGATAACAGGTCGAAGGTCATGACATCGAAAATCTTGATGCTCTTGTCTGCTCCAGCGGTCGCAAAACTCCTCCCATCCGCGCTCACAGATACACTCTTAATCTCCCCACCATGTGCCCGGAACTCCTTGACGAATTCGATGCCTTCTGCTCCTTTCTTCCAGAATTTGACGACTCCGTCCACGGAACTAGTGATCAGGAAGTCTGTCAGAGGTGTCATTGTCACGAAGGCAAGTTGCTCTTTGTGCATGAGAGATTTCGAGTAGCGCGCAGACGTGGGAAGAGCTGAGACATAGAGCTTTTCGTAGGGAAGCTTGCGACGCTTCTTCTTCGGGGCATCAACAGATGGGAGCTGTGGTCCCATGTCATCGTCTGAAGATGAGTCTGCCAAAGCATCAGTAAAGCTCATCAAGAGTTAGAGCTTGCCTTACCATCGTCGTCCGACCGACCCCTCTTCTTTGATTGCGTTTCTGAATCATCCGTAGCCATCTTGAGGCTTTTGATCTGTATCGAGAAGTGGTTGGCAACAGGAACAACAAAGGTCCATAAGGCTGAGCAAATTATTCTGCAGCTTCGAAAGCGGCCTAGCGCGCGGCTGAAGAGAACAACGCCACAACGTCAAGGCTCCACATCTCCAGTCAACAATCAGTTCGTCCTAGATCGCGCTCGTAATAGATTTCTTTCTTGTATATTATTTAGACGTCACATAATGGCTCGCTCATCCTCCAGCATAGCGACCTACCACCCTCTCCAGCGCCTCGCATCTCCGTCCCGAGGTGTGTCCGCTGCCATACACATTGCAGGCATCATCTCCTTCACGCTCTCATACAAATACCTCATCGACTTCCCGTCACATATTAACGCCTCGTATGGGTGGCATTGGCAATACCTGACAATCCTCGGCCTCACAGTCGCATACGCAACCTTCATATTCGGCCTCCTCGCCGACTTAACGCTCTCCCCCAAGCTCTTCTTGATTAAGAACACTCTTTCACTATGCAGCGCACCACTGGAGGTTTTGATCAGCATCTTATACTGGGGAATTTGTGCCATTGATCGGAGCTTGGTCGTCCCTCCCGAGATTCATCTCGCTCCGCTTGCAGATATTGGCTTCCATGCTGCGCCATCGATATTGTTGGTTATTGATCTGCTCTTCCTAAGCCCGCCGTGGACGATAAATGCCTTGCCAGCAATGGGATTGAGTTCTGCACTTGCGGTGGCTTATTGGGCTTGGGTTGAGCAATGTTATAAGTACAATGGCTTGTAAGTGCTATGAAATAAGTCTTAAAGCTATGCCTAACGAGAAATAGCTATCCGTATCCTTTATTTGAGGCTGTAGATACCTCCGGCAGAGCTTTGGTGTTCACAGGAGCCGCACTTCTGATGACAGGGAGCACAATCATGCTTCGGTGGCTTTATGGAAGAGTCAATGGCTTGACAGCAACCGAGAAGAGGAGTGTGCCAGGGAATGTGAAGGGTGAGTGAATATGTAATACATCGTTTGTAGACACGAATGCAAGACAAAACTTCGACCCTGTCCACGGATTTGGTACCCTGTGCAGAAAGTCTTACAACGCCGTTTATGCAAGTACGTAACGTCATCTCTGTGGTAGAGTCATCAAGTTAACCGAAGAACTCTCGACCATCTCGCTATTCATTTTGTCTTCTTCGCCTTCATTAATTACTTTCCTTCATTGCCTTGACCTGTTATCCAGCATTCTCAAACGAGACTATATTCATTCAATCGATGAATGACCCTCCAAGCGGTAGGAACATTCATATGTTCACAACGCCCAAATGACATAAACCAAAGATGGCGCCACCTTGGAGCTCCAGGTGTGGTGCAGGGATTTGCTGGCTTTTTATTTCTGGTCGTGTTGGGATCCTTAGGGTGGATGGTTTGTCGTTATACTCATGCGTGCCAGAAAATTCGATTCAGTAAGCTCAGAAGAAGGTTTGTTCCCCATGGGAAAGCATACCTCCTCATAGGTGATCTCTGTCTGATCCAAGTATTATGACGTGTTGACCTCGAAAACCTCGATTTGGTTAAGCTAAGTTTTACCTCATACCAATGCTTCTTCGCGAATACTTCGATTTTTATTCGGCACGAAGCTACATTCAAGCATACAAGCTTCGGTCCACCACAGAAAACTTCAAGCAAGTGCATTGCTCGTTGTTCACCTAGAAGTCGTTCATATCCAAACAGTGTCAGCATCTAAAGTTATAGCTAATAGTCGAGCATGCATCCCGAGTGGGAAATACGATCCACTACTAAAGTATTACACTAGTTCTAAGTCGACTCCTAGAGAGCCCAAACAGTGCCCCTCCTAGGCTGGAATCAATCGACCTTGGCACTCAGAGCACCGTTCATGTTCACAAATGGTGCAAGAGAGAACAAATTTTCATTCAAAGCTCGAAATTTGACTTCACTAGACAAGCAGACACCGAACTTCCGCAGCAGAGCTCGGATTCTCCTTGGCAATCATCTGAGCCCAGTATACTTAAACAGTATATACTAAATTGGCTCAACTTGCTCCACTCCTGCTTTTCTTACTCCAACTTTGTTTCTCTCTACTTCATGTAGCCGCGGTATATTCTCTAAAATATGTAACTAGTTAAAGAGGGCGTAATCCTATAAAATAGCTTGATCGCCCTAGTTGCTACGTGCCCAAGCTACAGCCTTGAGGGGAGCGGAGCGCAGCGGTTCCACGCGACTTACAGCCCTGAAGCTCATCTAGAACTCGAATCACAACCGGCTCGATTGCACATTGACATTATTAACGTGACTAACGAGCTATACAGGTAATATCAAAGTCGTGAGGCAAGGCTATCCGCGGGCATACGCCCTAGAGAGGCTCGGATATTGAAGAGCTATTAGTTTAGAGTACTAGAAATGGCGATTTGGCATAAGAGAAAGAACGGATGAACGAGGTAGTACCGTATTGAGGCTCTAGTCACGTGCCTGTTAGGACCCCTGCCCGCAACGTACGCAACATTAGAGAACCTAGTAATAATAATAACCGTACTTATATCTCCCTTACTCGGTGTCTGTATCAACATCCTCATTCCTCACCGCTCTTTTGCTAAAACGGAGCAGTTTGCTGCATGGCTGCCTGTTTCTTCCCAGCCGTTGCGCACGTCGATAAGTAACGAGGCAACGTAGGGCAATCGAAACTACGCCAGTTCAGGAATGGGTCCTTTCGGACTATGAATCTTCAGCTTTGTTCAGACTCGAGCCGCAAAAGCGAAGCAGTGAGATTCCAGAGGTTCCGCTTACATGACCTTTTACTTGAGGTTTACGACAATAGCCGTTCTTCTTGAAATGTGGGTGATCGTATTCAGGGCTCTCTTCACAGGTTTACCTGTTCAGAGGTTCTGCTGAGCTACCGGACGTGATTCAATATACAGCGCGCAGTTGCTAAGAGCTTGAGTGGTATTTCTTTCCTCGTCCAGCCCTGGTGTCTTATAATGCATGCAAAGGATCCACGATCGACCACTTCTCAATCAGGGCATTCCTGCCGTCCATGCATGTGGTGGCTCAAAACGGAACGCCTTCTCGCTGGCGATCCATTGTATCCATCTCGTCGCCATTTTGCACCGACGTCCGCAGCCAAAAGCTGTGGCTTAGCCTCACACGATCACTTTTTCTACTTGATGAATTTTGATAATAGGTTGGTGGCAAAGATTGGATCAGATTGTAGAAGAATCAACCAACATCTTTCGACTGGATGACAATGCACGACATTGATGTTTTGCCAGAACTTCAAGGCTGACTAGCGCAGGGGCTTAAATCCCTACATTTACCAATGAAAAGGCGTCATCCATCCTTCTTGCATATCAGAGTGAGTCTCGCTTCAGCCATGCTACGACAATTCGACGGTTCTACCCCGTAGAAGAGCACTCGCCTGGAATGGCAATGTACCACCGAGATACACCGACCGAGACTCCGTTCTTCAACCTGCACGACTCTATATCATCATCACAAAGACGCTCGGGGGTTTTGCGACGAGTTTGAGCTCGTTCAATGCAGATCATCACCTTTCGGGTGCCATTTTCTTGTTACTATTTACAAAGCAGGATGCCAGCCCAACGTGCATGGAGCGAGCACACCTGCATCGTCCGGTTGGGATAGTATCTTGAGCTATCTTCCAAAACCCAATCAAATGTTGTACAAGACCCGTACCGCAACTTTCGTGCTTCTGCGAGATGGTCAAGCCGCTTGGGGTCGCTTTCAAGCGGAAGATGTCGACCGAAGCCTCGCGGCCTCACTTTCTACCAGAATAGAAGTATGTGTATATCTGGCAATGTGTGAGTGACCGCCGAAAAGCGCAGTATACGCCAGATCAGTGTGCACGCGGATGCTCGAGGATCAACATCATGGTTCCCTGGTGTCCCGAATGTGGTGTTCCCCGATGCGCGTATTGCCAGACATAGAAAGATACAGACAGGCATTAACGGGAATTTAGGAAGCCATTTCGAACAAAGACACTATGTCCCGCTTGTCCACCCTGTCACGCCTTACCCTCCCTGTTGGTTGCTTTTGCGGGCTGCCTTGGCCTGTGCAGCCCTTTACTGATAAACTCGCATTCACTTAAACAACGCCGTAGCCACTCCACACAGCAGATCCTTCATCAATCCCCTGTCCTTTTGCTTGC
Source organism: Stipitochalara longipes BDJ (assembly GCA_009732865.1). Lineage (NCBI taxonomy): Eukaryota > Fungi > Ascomycota > Leotiomycetes > Helotiales > Hamatocanthoscyphaceae > Stipitochalara > Stipitochalara longipes. The sequence goes on along the minus strand of ML769329.1, from coordinate 607,644 downwards.
CGGCAAGGCCCAACCACTAGCAAGAGAGGGCGGAGCCTGGGTTAGTGGAATCGTCTGAGGGCATGGTAGCGTCTACTCGCGCCCTGTGCAAGATATCGCGAGCTTCAGTGGTCCAGTGTTGTGGCGCATGACTTTTGTTGTCGACTTCGGCGGGCCAGAAACCCCTGCCGCTTACCCAACCGCGCACTCCCAGCGGCCTACATATATATATACCTAGCGACCCCGCCGTGCAGACATCATCTCTCCTCCACACACTTACACCTCTCAAGTTGGATCTAAACTTGCATGGCTTTAATACTGCTATGATTGTTACCGATAGCCAACCTTTAGGCTCTCTCTGAAGATTCCTCGAGTGAGCACCATATTGTTCCTCCACTTACCTTCGCAATTCAAAGCTAATTCTATTCTCCAGACTGACAGACTATGGAAAGGCCAAACACTGCCGACGAAAGCTACGCTGCCATCGAAGAAACCACTTCAAATGAAAGTAATTCGTCAATTCGTCAAGACGGCAAGCTTCTCACGACCCTCCCGGTGGACACTCACCGGATCGTCGGTGAGCTCTTGCCAGCGTCGGAGAAGCGCTCAAGCTTGTGCGCCTTCAGTACAGCTGCCTCCAACCCCCGAGATCTCACTCTCGTCTTCCAGGGCAGGGCAGGGCTCCTTTGTCGATTTCACATCTTCTGCCTTAGGCTTTCCAACCGATCGGAGCTTCGGCAAAGACTTTGTCCGTTATCTCGGAGCAAGCGGCCGCCGAAAACATCCCATTTCGCTCACCGAGTCGTCTCTGTTACCATTGGAAGATGGCAAGCTGAAAAGTAGGACGTGTGCATGAAAGCTTATGCATTGGGGCGTGCATGGCGAGGCTCACCGAAGGGCACATATATGAAAGTTCATGTATAGGGGCGGTGTACATCCACACCGCCAACGTGCTGAAGGGGGCGAGCAATGAAAGCCCTCCTCGGAAGCCTTGTGTCATTCCTTAACGCCCGGCTTGAGAGAAGCGCGTGCACCTGTCCGACCGAGCCTCTTTCGGTCCTCTTTCGTTCCTTTCCCCTTCAGGTAAGTTATGTCTTTCATACAAGGCTGTCTAAACTCGAGTCTCTTGTTGTAGTCGGTGACAAGGATATCCGAAGGGTCAGGTTGGATATAAGCCACGCCAGAATGATTGGACTTCGCTATTCAGTATGCCTCCTCGCCCAATGAGCCAATTGCCAGTAGCATCGCCTTGCAGAATCTGAGTAGGTCCTATGGTTTGAATTGAGGAGACGGGATGGAGAACGTCTAGTGAGCAGGTATACCTCGCAGCATGAGGGCTCAGATGCTGGAGAAGGGACGTTGGAAAACAGAGAAGGAAACGCCCCGTTAGTTCCTTAAATCGAATGTAACCTCCGCGAATTTGAGGAAGAAATGGGCAGAGAGCAAAATCAGCAGCGAGCATATTCTCCTCATAAGTAGTTGCAATGGATTTCGATCCCGAATCAGCCAAAAACCAGCAAACCGAGCAGCTCGATGCCAGCTTCTCCAATGCTCGCTCTCTTATTTTCCACCATCCTTACCCTTACAACTTTGGCGTCGCACTTCCCGGATTCTTTGTACCTTTCCCCTCCTATACCATGTATCCAAATGCGTCAGTCGAGCAGCTGGTGCCTGGTGGGTTCCGGGCCAGCTTTACAAACGGGCACTGCGAGGATTGGACAGAGCATGAAAGTCTCGGGGCACCATCTAGCCAAATTCAAGACTTGCAATTGAGCACCAATTCCGAGCTCGACTTTGATTCCGCTCTTCCAGTCGAGACTTGCGCTCTCCATGCTGCCCACAGACAGCAAGATTGGCCCTATGAGACTGCTGCACATCACACCAGTCCAAACGAGCTTGACCTGCCGCAAGTCGGTACTGTTGCTCATACCTCCTCTAGCACCCACTCGCGCTATCCTACCATCGCGCCACAGGACAGTCACAACGAACCTGCTGCTCGGGGCAACGTGCCAAACGCATTCGACTTTGCTTGGCAAGACAACACTGCTAATAATCCCTTCATGAACAGCTTTGACCAAGATGCCCCCACCAATCTGCTCAATTCGATTGGAACCAGCGAAGCAAACCATTTCTCGGGCAACGGCAGCTTCGACACACAGCTGAGCTCCGTATCACCCAACACAGAAACGAATCTCTCCTTCAATGCCTCCTTCCAAGCTTCAACCTCCACTTTTGACATCTCTTCCCCGCTTCAAAGAAGCCCCACACAAGCAACCATCCCCTCATTCAGCGCAGAAACATCCTTCTCCTCCACCTCCACCACCACCTCCCCCACACCATCTCCAACCAACGCTCCCTCCCCGAACTCCATACGCCACCTCTGTCAGTACCTGCACTGCCACTCCACCTTCGCACGACAAGGCGACCTCAGACGCCACGCGAAAATCCATTCTCCGGAGCGCCATCGAGAGTTCCATTGTTGGCAGCCAGGGTGTGACAGGAACGGACGAAAAGGGTTTACCAGGAGGGACAAGTGGAGAGATCATGTTAGGGGAGTGCATGGGTTGGAGGAAGATGAGTTCTGAGTCCCAAGCAGGATGGAGGAAGCGGAATGGAATTGGGATATCGAAAACTAGCTGAAGTTCACAATGAAGCTCGTTTTTTTGGTTTGAGATGATGGGCAAGCCGTGGACTGATATCAAGGAAATCTTGTTTTGTTACGAGGCGTTAGGCAGGATAAGGAGAATAGCTTCACACAACTATACAGACTTCAAATTTCGTTGCATGATGACTGATCCGCCTGAGAAAGAGATTCGTACTACACATTTCATTCCTTCACATTCAGTTTCCACCCCATTACTTCTTTCTTCTGATGTCCGTCTTGCACAAGTCATATGTTTTATTGCACATGGCATTCGCAAAAATATGTTTGTATGAGCACAACTGTAGTGGGGAAGAAAGTCAGTGACTGCGCCTTGCAACTAGAACTCCATACGCGTTTTCATCTTTCAGAAATCAGAATTTACAAACCTTGAGATAAGCAAAGTCAATAAGCACTTGCACTTATGACGCTTCCATTACTGCTTCACTGATAGTGCACTAGCTTCATCACCACCACGAAATAGATAAATCAAATAACGGAGATAGGAGTGCCAGTGGAAGGTTCTTGAGAGCTTGGTGGCTCGGGTGATTCCTGTCACAATGTCTCCAATCTTCTTTGAGGTCGAAGTTGAAAGTAAACCAAAGGTCTCACAATCGATCTTCAAGCGATGTCGAATGGAACCTATGGAAACTTGGAAGCTTCTATACATATCTTCAGGAAAATGAAAACAACTCAACTTCCTTCGTGAAACGATGGCAACTTGTCAAACTCTCATGTGAGAAATCGAAACATTTCCATCTTCAACTTCTTTGATGGAATTCTCTTTACAGCATCCTTCCAGAAGACTCATATATTTTCGAATTCATTCGAACGTGTAAAGGCAATGTATAAAAGTATGGCTTGGTTCCCAGACTTAAAGACAAAAAAACCCATCACTTACACAACCTCCAAACCTCTTCCAGAATCCCTCCACAATGTCTTCTCTTCACCCGCTCGACTCTGCCAACCGACCCCTATCTATCGATAGACCCCTCATCCAATATCCCCAACCAAACTCGAGCATGGGTGAGAACCCCGTTGCAAGATCTTCCGGACAAGCAAGTCTCCAGTCCTTCGAAACGCACCTTTCTTACTTGAGCAACATCGCCACAAAGACCGAGGACTTAATGAAGAAGAAAACCGAGAGGGGGTCAGCGGCAAACGGAGAGGAGGACGAAACGACCACCCTCCTTCCCATCTGCGCTATGCTTCGGTCCATCGATCAAAGACTCCACAAGGGAGAAGCGGCACTCATCCGCTATCAATACGTGGCGGATTCGATTGACAAACCTTTTGACTATGACGAAGATACGCTCAGCCCCCTCTACGATCCAATACTCGATATGGCACCGGCAATGGCTAATAATTACAAGATCTTGCTTGATAACATGCAGCAGTTCCATGACAGAGATATGGACCAGCATGCCACCCAGGAGGCTACTCTAGACTCCATCTACAGAGAGCAAATCGACCGCTGGGACGAGTTCTCCAAGCAATTGAAGTGTTTCCATAAGCGCAAGTTGACGAGCATGAGAAGATCGTCAAGGAGCTGAAGGATCACCGCAGAGTGCAAACCGAGGAGCATGAAACAGTCATGGAGAAGTTGGAGGATGTGCGTGAGAATCAGATGGACATGGAGAATACTTTGGTGGATAAGCTGCAAGAGATCCACAATCGACAAGATGTGAAGGAACAAAATTTGGTGGTGAAGCTGAATGACATGAACAAGAATCAAACGGGGTTCGAAAACAACTTAATGGCGAAATTGAACGAGACCCAACAGCAACTAGCTGATGCAAATGCCTATCATACGAAACGGAGCATACTGATGTATGCTGCTCAAGAGCAGATCCTGGATCGCGTGAGCAGCAAGATTGATACACTTGATGCGAGATGCGCCAATGTCTCCGGTCATGGAGACGATGCGGTTAATGGAGCATCACTTGAGCTCCAAGGTGAAATCCTGCATGTTGCTCAGCGAGAAGACAGCACCGGAGGGACCGTAATTGTGCCTTTCAACAGCATTCCGGTTCTCCAACCAGCTGAGCCCAACACGGGTGGCACCTTGAGCTCTCTTTGGGACGCCCTTGCACCGCTGCTCATTGTTAGCTTATTCTTGACACTCTTTTGAGAATCTTGCTCATGACCGGTAGTACTTGGGCTTTTGGAGCTGCTGATGAAAGATTTGATTTCGATTGGGAATTTGGGATGGTTCTCGTGGATTTCTTAGCTAGACTATTCAGAGGTGTTTTGCAATGGTTCGGAGCTTAGAATACAGCTTTCTACCTACTTCATATCGTCTTCGGCGTACCATCAAAATAAATTGGTTTCCCCAAATGTCTGCCTTGCACTTGCGTGCGACTGTCCCACTAATTCTCAATTGATGCAGCACTTGCTGCCACAAAGTTAAACAGGTCGAAAAAACACGAGACAATGATTCAGGTTGATTGCGGTTCTCGACTTGAGATTCCTCGACTGAAACTACGCCATGACATCTATCAAAGAAAAGCTTCTCGAGAGGCCAATTAACAACAGTATTTATAGCAGGTCAAATGCCTCCAGATGTCTCGGGAGCACGACCCAACTGCAAACTCATCCCGTAAGTAAAGGATCACCATTCAAGATAGCACAAGAGGACATTCTTCATATTCATAGAGTCATACTGAAACTTTCGAAACGAAAGTCCGCTGGCTTCCAAAGAAAAAACTAACCGTTTAGAGAGAGACTCAACACTATTTAGCGTGATTCAAGTGGAGTCGAAAGACATAAATAGGCTCACTTACACTCCCTTGAAAGTCTGTCAACATCAACAGCCCCTCATCATTCTTCCTCCCAACTTGAAAGATACTCCTCACTTGATCAAGCATGGCAGACGAAAGCAAAGCAAGCACCCATGAGCCTTCTCCCGAAGCCACCAAAGCTTCACCGACCTCCTCTCCAAGCTCCGACGCCTCTCCATCTCTCACATAACGCACCCGTACCCGAGCTCAACGCCTCCACATCCCCATCCTCTACCTACTCCTCATTGCACTTCTCTACCTTCACACTAGATCTGTTATCCGCTGCGAAAGCCGCTTGGCATCCGCCTGGGAGGACGCAAACGATTTTGCGATAGAACAACTGAAGTTAAAGTGCAACATTGAATGTACGGTAGCGAATGCACAGCATCTGTTGGAAAGGTACTAATTCGACATGAACTGAAAGATCGGTTGGAAGAGAGGCTCGAGCTTGAATTCTTGCACGTGCCGCACGATGGTTATGTGTGGCCGGCTATGGTTTGAGAAGAGGAAGATGGCGGATTTGATGGAGGGATGTAATGGGTTACTTTTGGTTTGGAATCAGGCTAATGAGAAGGGATTGGATAAAAAATGAGACGAGTTTGGAGTTGAAGACGAGGAGGACTTGAGCTACAGGAGGTATGACATATTGGAGTAGAGGACGTGACGCAACTTTCGTATTTGGTTTAATTAGCTATGGCGATTTACAAGTGCAGGCTGTACACATCTACCTCTGGGTATAATGCGAAAACAGAATGCCAACCATCTTCATGCAAGCTCATCCCTTGAATCTTCAGAATCCCTAACACGTGGCGTAGATACTTGTGACTTCTCCGCATCGCTATCTGACTTCGTTGGACTTGCACTCATGGGCTCATCAAGGATCCTCATACCTCCTTGGTCATCCCAAGCAATCCTCCCTTCCATTGCAGCTCTCATAAGCTCGGGACGAGCAGCCTCTTTGTCGCCCGTAAACGGATCCCAATCAAATCCCTCCTTCAACCACATCCATCTCAAGTATGCTCTCAACTCTTTGTCCTCAGGCAGGACTCGCATCCACTCCGGCTGGAAGCCTTCTCCTCTCCCTTCGCCATTCCAGCTATCAGCCTCGCCTCGGAGCTTGTCTCGACAGAAAATCCTCCATGAATCGATAGCATAAGGTCCTTGAGTCATATGCCCAATTTCCCAAGCATCTCTCTCATCTTCATCACCTAAGATCTCTCCTTTCTTGACATCTCGGCCAGAGTCTGGATTCGGATACCCTCGAACAGGATATCGCTTTCCCCTTGTGGGTGGCTCTTCGAGCCAGATTTTCGCATACATTTGATAAGTACCCGCACGCTGATTCTGGAGCCCAAGATGTCTGATAATGGGGACAATCTCCTCTTTGTCTGCTGCGACCAGTGATTCCGGCGTGGGATATTTCTCCATGAGCTCGAAGAAGACGGGAATTGCGTGCTTCCCGTGCGTGCGGATCAGGAAAGTAACAGCGATGAGAAGACGAAACGGGTCGTGCGCAAGCTTTTCTTGAATGAGCCCAAAATGGGGAGCTGAAAGTGGTGGGAATGGGATACACGAAACCGCCTTTGCTGATAGACGCTTCCTCTCGGACCCTGGGGAGGATGTGAAGTCATCTTTGTCTTTTCGTGGAGTTGTTAGCGTACAGGTTGCGGTTGTTCGCTTTCCTTTCTGACTTTGACTTTTCTTGGTGATTTCGGGAGAGACAGGAGGTGTGGGAGGGACAAAGTACGGAGACTTGGCAGGTGCTTTCTTTGCCTTTGGTAGCTTTGATGATGACTTCGCCTGAGGTGGCCCAGAATCATCTAGGGCAGCTTCATGCGAGGGACTTTCGAGGTCTTCTCTCGATTTTGACCTCTTTGGTGATGGCACAAGTGTCTTCTCAGGCGCGAGTTTATTATGTGCGTCTTTTACGCTGTCGCTTTCCACTTCTGAATTTCCGGAGGTTGACGACCTTCGTTTTGAAGAAAGCTTGGGCACAGGAATGGGGGTCTCTTTCCTTGGTGGTGCAAATCTACCTTTTGAAGCTCGCCCAAGAGAACTTTGTAACATCGTGGAGGATTCCATAGAAGCCCGCCGTTTCGCAGGAGTGCCATCCTTGGTGGCAAATCTGCCATGCACATCTCTCATCAGCAATGAGGTTACAGGATTCGAGGACGTAGACGTCCTGCGCGGTTTGGATCTTTTGGCTGAGCTAGGTCGCGAAGATGCTGAAGAAGAATCCTTTCGTGCAAATCTTCCATTCGGATCCCGCTTCAATGACCTCGTTTTCTTCTCTGAGGTCGAGGTCGAGCTTGTGGACCCTCGTTTGTTCCTAGGAGTAATGGGCTTGAGTTCATGGAATATCTTCTGATGATTCGGAGAGGTCGAAGAAGCCCTTCTTGTGATTTTCGGTGTGACTTCCATCTCATCCAGCTCATCGCCCGTATGATCCCAATCCATAGACCCATAATGACTCATGCTGAAGACCGAAGCGTTGTCATCACCTGCATCTAGAATCAGTTCCTCCGCAGGTGGCGAAGACTGAGGGGCTGATCGCTCGTCATTATCATCTGGTGGCATCCATGTCATAGTCGGCGTATAAATAATAACGCTGACTTTGCATTGTGGCGTGTTGGGAAATGCAGCATTTACCTCATCATCATTTCCACAACCTTTCCAAGTTGATTGAGTTGATTCAAGTGCGACGTTCTCATCTTTGGAGCCTTTCATCCCACCTAGATCATCTGTTTGGCCGCTATCCACGTTTATAAGAACTATCTCGTCGTCTTGAGCACTCATGTCGATATCCAGGGGCTCACTACCACTCGCAAAGTCCTGGCCTATTGCGAGTGGTGGACTTTTGACGGCTGAGCTGATGAACCACCGAATCCCATGGCATCAGCACTCATAGCTCTCTGTTTGGAAGAATGAGGTCTATCTTCGTGCACTTTCTGAGCGTTGGCAAGTACAGCCAAAGCGGCGATATTTATTGCTCCACCGACCTCGACTGACTTAATATTGGCCTCTGCAAGCTTGGATTTTCTCCGCTTACGCTGCTTCTGGGATGAGGACTCGTGGCTTTCGATGGACTCCAAGACAAAATCGGAAGCAGGAATGGCAGGTCCAACAACGGTAGGATGACTGGCATCGGGCATTTCCGAATCTTCGTTCTTAGACTTTCGTCCTCGTCCTCGGTCACGGCGTTTGGTCGGTCGGCCAGTTTCATCAGAACCATCTTGAGCAGATTGTGGCAAGGTATGCTGGCTGCTGGACGAGGCACCATTTTCCGCAACCAGTTTCTTAAAAGAACTCAAAACAGTATTTTCCCCCTTTCCGGAGTTTTGAGCTGGGTTCGACTTGGGAAATCCATCATGGCTTCTCTTCTTCAGTATCGATTCATCCGCCTTGCCCTCAACCATGTCGCCGGAGGTCTCTTTGATGCTAGATTGGTCTTGGGGGAGTTTATTTTTGTTCCTGTTTCTCTTGTGTTTTCTAGTCTTCTTTCCTTTTTCCACAAGCCCAGGCTCCACAATCGTAGTAGCAGAAATCTTCTGTTCTTTCTTCTTCGCGGGCGTCCCCTTGACTAAAACGGGAGCTTTCTTCACAGCTTGTTTAGCCTCACGAGCCATCTGCTTAGTCTGGCGGTTTCCATCATCTTCGTCCTTCCTCGGTTTCGCCTCCTTAATTTGGCTCTTCTCCTCCTGACGAGAGTTTGAATCCCCAACAATCTTTGGCTTTTGAGCAGGGGCTGGAGCAGCGCTGGAGAAATATTCGGATTTCTTTGGACCCAACTTCGCCATCTTCCTGAGCTTCCGTTTCTCTGCTTTCTTCTTTCTTTTTCCTGCCAGCGCACGACCAACAGATTTCTCATCCGCGACGGATAGGGCTATGTCGTCGTGTGAAGATTTCCTAGCTGCAGACGCCGTCCTTGCTTCTTCGCCATAATAAGACTGCGAGCTCTGGAGCTTCGGGTGTTTGAGTGTCTGAAAATTCTGAGAATCTTGGACCTTGGTTTCTGAGATAGCAGAAGACGTAGCACGTGAGCTCTGTGCTGCGATCCTGCTTAATTTGCGCCGAGCTTTCTTCTCCGCTTTCCGTCTTCTCTTAGCTTCTTCGGATAATTTGCCACCAGTAGATGATGCTGTTTCAGAGGCGGCTTCCATCAAGAGCTGAGAAGGAAGTGTGGCCCCTCTCTCGAGCTTCCAAACCCCTACAGCCTTCCCGACTTCCACACCTGCCTGTACATTCGAGAAACCCGCAGCCCTAGCAAACTCGTAAACATCGTCCTTGTACTCTTGTAGCTCATCCTCTGTCCACGTAACATGACCTCTAAATGGATGATCCTCTGCGAATACCTTGACACGCTGAATTCTTCGTGCACCAGGTACGATATCCGAGAGAGATTCGACTTCTGCAAAGATTTTCTTGACCCTCTTGGTATCATGAGCAGTATCCGAAATAGGTTGAGATGTGGCCCGTTGAGTCTTGCCGGTGAGTTCTAGGACAGCCTCCGGTGGTGCGGCTTGTAGCAGATCATTGAAGAAGTTCTTGTCCTCCGGCTTGACGTCGAAGCCTTCGAATTCGTTATCCACGCCCGATTCAGCCTCACTGTCATTGTCTTGCTGCTCTGCCACCCCCAATGCAGCTTGGTACTCGTTGTCTTGCTCGATTTCTGCATCTTCAGCTTCATTCCCACTCTCCTCCTCCTCGTCCTCACTACTGATTTCAATCACTTCTTCAGCTCTGAAACCTTTCACGTTATTATCCTCAACAGCAGGCTCAGCTTCGTCCTCATCCGTACTCTCAATCTCGGATTCAGATCGAGGCTGACTCGAAGGCGGCGCATCGTCTTCTTCCTGCAAGCAATCCAAAGTTAGCTCTGCTCAATCAACCATTTCTACTCCCCCCTCCCCAAACATACGAAGAGAGCAACTCACACCTTCACTCTCCGCATCTGAGCTCGGAATCTCCTTCCTCACCAGCGAGCCTGCGAGCTTCCCTTGCCGCTCCCCCTCTCCCGCCTGCCGTACAGGAAACCCAAAAGAATCCTCTACCACCCTCTCCTCGTCATCATCACTACTCCGCCCATCATTGCTGCTATCCCGATCGCCCCAGATACGCCCCATATTCTCTGTAGCCCCGCTTTCGTCTAGACTTTGAGAGGGGTGCAGAGCTTCCCACGCTGCAAAGGAGGAGATGTCTGATCCTTCCTCCGCAGAATCAGAAGCGGGCATCAGTTACCAGCGCTGAGTCGAGGGGCTGGCATTGAACTCAGGGGAAAACTGTGACATGTGGGGGTGGGCGTGGAGGAAATATGGTAATGGCTGGAGATGAGCTTCCGGTATTTTGGTTTTAGCGACAGGGGTAGCTTGCAGCCTTTATCACATTACTATCACCACTGCAAAGAGTGAATTATGGAGCTAGAAGTTCCAAAGAGGGGCTGTAAGGGAGGCGATTCACGGGTAAGCAAGGGGGAAGGTTGGATTTTAAGTATTGGCACAGACACGTCTAAGATCTTCTACCTACGGCATGCCTCCAGATTGAAGCTGCACCACTTCCCTGCCTCTCAACCACTTTGTACAAATAAAACTAGTAGAACAATTCATCGCCTTCCCGATCTTTCGTAGACAAAAGAAAACCCCAGGAGCGAGTTTAGTGCTTTCCGCCTTGGATGGGTGGGTTGTATGCAATCTTTCTTGTCTTGATGGGCGACCATTTGTACCGCTTGACCCAGACACTCAATGCAAACAGCGTGGTGCCGATAATCAAGACCTTCATGCCCATCTTCTTCCTTTGATCCATTTCAGGCTCTGCAGACCAGTTCAGAAACTCTACCACGTCCTTGGCCATTTGTGATGATGTTGCCGGAGTTCCGTCTTCGTACTCGACCAATTCGTTGTACAGAACTCGAGCCATTGCAATACCAGTGCCGGGGAAATATGGGTTGAAGTTGAGTCCATCTGGGAGCTTGACTCCTGGCGGAGGCTCCTCGGGGTAGCCGGTGAGCAAGCTGAAGATGTAGTCACATCCACCGTGGCGAGCCTTGACAATCAAGCTCAAATCCGGGGGCAGAGCACCGTTATTGGCAGCACGAGCTGCTTCATCGTTCTTGTAGGGGCTTGGGAGGTAGTCGGAGAGCTTGCCTGGTCGCTTCTCGATTTCACCCTCGTCGTTAGGCTCGCTGTCGTATTCATTCTCTTCGGCCATCGCTTTGGCTTCGTCAACGGTGTGGGTTACGCCGACCAAGGATCGGTAGGGAATTCGGCTGAGGGAGTGGCAGGCTGAGCAGACTTCGCGGTAAACTTGGAAGCCTCGGCGGAGACTGTAAAGTGTCAATTGAATCCTCCTGTCTATCATGGAATCTCTTACGCTTGGTGATCGAAAGTCTTTGTGTATTGTGCGTGGATCCATGGGTATTTGGTTGGGTGGAGACTATCGCCGAGTCAGTTTATACGTCCTTCTCGACAACTGCAGGTAGGCTTCAATGTGAATTCTGGATGCCTCCAGCTCCAATCTAGATCAGAGCATCCGTCCAACGCAATTGAAGCCTAGTGTTGTAAACTAACCCTTCTTCTGTCGGCGTCATGGCATATAGTTCTGACCCGTAAAGGTGATAGTACCATGCCAATGACCCAATGGCCACGGCAGTCGCAGCCGTCCCAGCCATGTTCAATCGGAAGGGAGAGGCATCGGCGGAGCTCGAGGAGGATGCGGCGCGCTGTGATAATTATTGTCAGCCTTCTTTCAATCGCCATTGATCTGTTCCCAGTCTACTGAAGCTTCCTCGACTCCATCTTGTCTAGTTCGAAGGGTAGTGGTGTCGTACCTTTGAGGTGTGAACCGCGCCATTCCGGACAGCTCCGACCGCACGTGTCGAGCGCAGAGCTGATCTGGCCAACATGTTGAGCACGATAGGCCTCAGCTGGAGATCAATTCGCAGATGAGACGACAGCTCAATTGAGTGGCGGGAGTAGAGATTGAGGTCGAGAGGGGCGGAGTTGCAAGTCGTTCGAAGATTTGACTTCCCGAAAACAGCTCGCTAACGACTTACATTTGATTGGGCGAGAGCGGATGGACTGATCTTCCGGCTTCACGTGATCTATGTCAGGACTAAACACTCATTTGATCCGTTCGCGGATACTATGTCACGTCTACAGGTTTGTTGTAAGTAAAGATCTTCTTGGATTTACCAGAGAGTGTTCTTGGTAAGTCATTACAGTGAGAGTATAGTTCGACCTCATAATCTTCAGTACGTCATGGGCAAGATTTGGAAAGCAATTCAGATGTGATTGTCTTTCATTTCAATTAATGGTCAAGAGGAGAGCCAAATATGTACAACTCGTATGCTTTTTCTCCTCGGATCTGAACTTTTGTTATCTAGTTCTAAAAAAAAGAGTGGTATTCTGAAACTTTTTTCCTAAACTCCAACAGAAAAATCGGTGCATTTTCAAGAATGTCCATTGGGAACCTTCGATTTCTCTCGTCTTTCGGCAACGGCCTTTGCGAGCAGCTCGAGAACTGATTCGGTGTCTTCCCAGCCGATGCATGCATCAGTGATACTGACACCATATTTGAGTCCGGACTTGCCCTCCTTTGGTACTTTCTGGTTGCCTTCAGGAAGTTAGTGATACTCTATGTAGAACATAATTTTTATTACCTTCGTTGATATTGCTCTCAATCATGACACCCATGATTGCATCATCTCCTTTCGAAATTTGCTCTGCTAGAACGGCAGCAACCTTAGGTTGATTCTTGTGGTTCTTCAATGAGTTTCCGTGACTGCAGTCGACCATAAGTCTTTCCCTAACACCAGCCTTTTTCAACGCGGCTTTTGCCTCCTTAATGCTCTCAGCATCGTAGTTCGTACCCTTAGTACCACCTCTCAGAATGGCGAAGCAGTCTTCGTTACCAACAGTGCCAACAATAGCCACAACACCAGGTTTTGTGACTGACAAGAAGTGATGCGGGTGTTTCACAGCTCCAATAGCATCAATTGCCACTCCAAGCGTACCGTCCGTACCATTCTTGAAGCCCACAGGGAAACTCAGACCACTCGCCAGCTCTCTGTGTAGTTGTGATTCCGTAGTCCTGGCACCAATTGCACCAACACTCAGTAAATCAGCCAAGAATTGTGGCGAAATCGTATCCAGCATTTCACTTGCAAGTGGCATTCCCTTCTCCGTCAAATCTACGAACAACTGTCTACTCGTTCTCAGTCCCTTATTGATCTTGAAGCTGTTGTCGATATCGGGATCGTTGATCAAGCCTTTCCAGCCAACGGTTGTGCGGGGCTTCTCCAGGTAGGAGCGCATGACGATTAGGAGGTCATCTTGGTATTTCTTTTTCAGCGCAACCAGCTTGTCGCAGTATTCGAGAGCAGCAGGAGGATCATGAATTGAGCAGGGGCCAATGACGACTAGTAGACGTTGCTTGGCATCTGTGCCCGTCACGACTGCCACGGCCTCATTGCGCCCTTCCAGAACAGTTTGTTTCGACTTCGCTGTCTGGGGGATTTCGTGTTGAAGGAGGTCGGGAGGAGTTAAAGGGTTGTATCCTCGAACTGTAGAAGCGCGTTTCAGTTTCATCCTGTGTATTTTTGAAGTCAATTGGTGTTTTCTTACTGCGCCAGTCTTCTGTATCCTCTTTGTTACCCACATTGGGGTTTGTGATGTGATAGCTCTGCGAAAAGTTATTAGGGAATGAACTGCTAGGGAAACTTGTGGTCTAGAGAACAAATTGGACTTACAGCCATAATTGGAGATTAAAAGTCTGCTTGTCAAAATGTCAATTGTATGTAAAGGACAAGTGTTGCAATTCGGTGAGTCAACCAACGTAAGATGGCGGGGTTTATGATTTGATTTTCTGGAGAAGACATGGCAACTTTAGCCGAAGTAAAACCGGGCTGGACCCCCGTCGCTCACGTGCTTGCTGACGATCTCCTTCTCGCCATTCTAGATCTTCATTCTTTAACTCTCCTTCCGTTCTTCGGAGCCAACCCCTGATCATTCTCATATATTTTCTGCCACTGGCCTACTTTCCTCGTGGCCCGCGAGCTTTCCACCTACGCCATCAGAGGTACATGGCTGTTGCTGATCGGCATCGTGACTACATACTCATACCTTCCGCATAATCATCGCCGGAGAGCTATCGAATATAACACTGTCTCTGGCATTGAAGCTGCTGTGATCATCAGGGGATTATTAGTCCTTTAGTTTCCCCGCAATGCCCCGCTCCATCACTAAGGATCGCACTTACTTTACCCGAGCTGGTTCAGTCACCTATGCTCTCCCATCACCACCATTCTCGTCACCAGTCGTGACCATTACTCTTCCCCCGAAGTCAACCTGGACCTCTGGCCTACATTGGCACGAGAGCCACACAGAGTATCTTCAAATTGTCCGTGGCAGCGCTCTGGTTACGCTGAACAACATCACCCAAGTCTTCACCTCAGAAAACGGGATTATCACAGTCCCTCGCTTTGCAAGGCATGAGTGGCAACGAGCTTCCACTGAGGGAGAGGATTTGGTCGTCAAGGAGTGGACAGACCCAGCAGATGGACAGAAAGAAGTCTTCTTTCGGAATCTGAGTTCAGTGATTCTTGATTGTACGAAGGATGGGCCGCCGAAGGAATGGTGGCTCACCTGGCAGCTGTTTGTTGTGTTTTGGGGATTGGACAACTACCCTGTTTTCCTGAAAATGGCATGGGTACCTTTGATTGGGTCGTTGCTCGAGTGGGCTCTCACGCATGTTTTGTTGGTAGCGGCAGTGTTTGCAGGAAAGATTATTGGCTTGAGGAGTGTTTATGGAGAATATACTCCGAGCACGCTCTTTGTAGCGTCATTAGCGGAGAACCCTACGAAGAATCGGAAATCCAAGTGATCCATTTTGGTCAATCAAAGCAAGAATTAGTATGTGTACTGTACAAAATATGGATCTATGAGTCGGGATCCTTGCAGCTAGTATTGCAGAAATTCCAATAGAACCGATCATTGCACATGACAATGCTCTTCACTCAGAAACTGCTCTCGTCAACTCTGAATTTCAGAATGTTCAGCCTTATAGTCGACCAATTAATTCTCTTCACATCGAGAGCCTTGCACTGTCTCTCTATCGCTGCCAGACGCGTGATCACATGATTGGCAGTCTGGAAATGCCACTCCGAGATCGGATGGTGTTAGATGATGCTTATGTCGACCTTGTTCATGTCGCATATTTTGCATTTTGGAAGACAATGGGTTAAAGGCTGCCATAAAATGATGTCGCCATTTGAGATCAGTGACGTACGCTGGGATACGAGAGGGGGCGAACTCTTCCACTTTCTTAACTACTCGTCGATGTACCCATACCAGAGCTAAACCGCTTTGGTCGCATAATATTTGCTGTGTATCCTGGAGCAATATCCAAAAGTAGATCCATCTCAATAAACGTCTTGTCCATCATTGTCTAGATTTGTGTATCAGTAGAGCAAAGTCCCTCGCCTTCTTTCAGGTAAGCTCCATAAGGTTCGTTCATGGTCGTATAATTATTGAGAGGCATTGGAATTTGAGCCTCGGCAGCAGACAATGTGGTATCCTCAGGTATAGGGAAATTTTGCAGGCTGACCAGATCTTGAAGGGAAAATATTGTGATTTGTGATTTGTGGGAAGTTGCGAAGACTGTTGAAAGGTTGCAATGCAACCGAGAAATCGTCGGGTAAGGTGTTTGCAAGGGTTATCCTCCTCTGTGGTCTCCCATTTCCTATGCAACTACCCCATTGCCACTCAAAAAGGTAGAGTGTGACGGCTGGCCGCCCAACAGGAATCCGAGATAGAAGCTCCACCAGCTCCACCAGCTCCACCAGCTCTCGAGCTTTTGCCCAGACACAGATGAGCTGTTCTTGATCCCGAGCATCTGGCGCCGCGATATCAATCGTTAATCCTTGAGTTTCTCGTCAAGCAAATTATGGTAGCCGTACGAAATGGCATTGTCGAAACTCTCTAATTTCCAGCTTGCTCCGCACAGATTCGAGATCAAGACCCACGATCTAAACTGATAATAGGGATATTGTGAAGCAAAGAGTCTCTTTGTCGTAGATGGTTGGTTCTACTTCTTGGTACAGCTCCCGACATGTTCGGAGGATGCCCATGCTGGCTTTCGGGCCTGAATCGTTCTGCGCTCCGATTTTCTGTCAGATAATTTCTCAAACTTTGGCTGGAAGCGTGGCCAGCTTTCCGAGATTTTGAGATGCCATATCGAAGATATTTCTTGTATGCAAATGGTCGTGTGGGCTTTGAAGAGGCAATCTGATGATTCCTCCAATTTTCTTGGTCTAACTGTATGACAGGTTCGGACGGCAATGTTCTCAGTGAACCCACCAGTCAAGAAGCTGTCATGAAGAGTAGTTGTCGGGATTTCAGGGAAGAAAGAGCGTAAGCAGAACTTTTCGAGCAATTTTACAATCCTGAAATGAAATTGGGACGGCCTAGGGCAAGGAAATATCAATTGCGGGAACTACTGGTAAGCTCTTCTTAGCATTCTTCTCGGTTGGAACCCAACCAGAACAGAAATTTCGCTGCTACATCATCCACACACCGAGCAAGGTTATTCGAATTTTCTCCATCTGTGCAATACTTGTTTCGCCCACACAGCTAGTATCCCACTACCAGTTCAATACCGCTGATTGGATCAGTGAATTGAACAACCCCATAGGCAGAAGCGCTTAGCGTACTAAGGCAAGCCTTCACTGCATTCAGAACATCAATCCCGAAGTTGGGAATTTCTTGAGTTTCCTTGAAGAACTTGTGCTCATGCTTGGCGTGACGTAGATAACCCTCTACGGCGGCTGTAGCAAGCATCTTTCTCACAGCATGGTCTTTCGGCAAACCGCTAGCCCACAGAACTGCCCGAGACATAATGCTGTAAGTGTTGGTGTCTGGATGGCGACATTCTGGGAATGAGGTATCCTTCGGGGCGGGGTGTGCCAGAATCACCACTTTGATGCGTTCGGCCACCAACTCCTCAGTGCCTTCAACTTGACAGAAGTCTGCAAGCCGTGCGAACTCGATCAAAGCCTCGATCTCCTCGCTAGGAGTTGCAGTCCCAACAACAATTCTACCAACGTAGCACCACTGGATCAACAGCTTGAAACTGCGAACCGACACAACACCGTCCAACTCATCCATCGTCACAGTGTTGACTTGTCCTTCTTTCCATGGATCGTCGAGCATCTTTGCGAAGTAACGAGAGTTTTTGCAGAGAAGAGCCTTCAAGAGAGTATATTAGTGGTTTGGAGAGCCGATCTGAACTTTGACTTGAGGACCGGAGTAGAGTGGAAGATACCTGAAGAGGAAGTTATTAAATGCTGATGCTCCAGCTTCGGATGGGGTGTCTACATCCCAACGAAGTCATTCGAGGAAACATCCCTGAGCTTTGAATCCTTGGGTTGTTCCATGGTTCGTTCGTCCTTTGCCATCGCGTCGAGGTTCTCGGTCGACTTCTTCGACTTTGTCCGGCGCAGTGGCGTTATGAAATAAACGAGGAAAAGCTGTCTTGGAGAAAATACAGCTCCACAGGTGTCTAAGAGCATTCACCGAAGGTAAGTATTTCGCAAAGGTGAAGTAAAGTTAACTCCAGTTGCAAAAGACAAGCAGCGTGGAGTCAATCCTCGCTCGAAGAAAACTTTGACGCTGCTGATTGAGCAGAAGCAATGAGGAAACCCCTTGACCGGTATGGAAGAATGGTATGTTTGACATGGAAGGAGTCATTCACATAACTCCCATGTGCTTGTCCATTTCAGTAGAATTGGCCAAGCTGACTCGTCTAGAGAACTGATTCTCAGTCATCATAGGTACTTTTTGATCTTCGCTCAAGAACCTCAAATCAAACAGTTCATCCTTGACCATCCCCTCGTAATCTTACAAAAGACCTTACAAGCAGTTTTACCTCGAATAGACGAAGTTTTATTGATGTCTTTCAAATAGTTAGTGCTAACAAGCCCGACTACATACAAATTGCATAGGCTGCAGAGTGGCTATGCGAATGGAAATTCTATCTTCATTTCCTTTCGTTCATTTTGCTGACGAAACTTGTGTTGACAGAACATTTGGATACTATTGTAAATCTGAAGAGCTTTGTATGCATGTCTCTAGCTCGATACCCTGCAATTGAACCCCTTCATCTCCTTTCAACAGTGATAAAAACTCGTAATTTCTCAAGTCAGATACAAAATCAATGAAACGACTGCCATAGCACATCAGATAGCCATCGGATTCAAAGTAACCAACCCCTTACACTCCGTCGGTCGCCCAATCCTGACCGAGGCCTTCTTCTCTTTCAAATCCATCACAATCCCGAACAACGTTGAACTTGGACTCTTCTCCGTCGCCACCCTATTTATCGCACCAGGAAGCCCCTGTTCATCCTCCAACATCTTCTCAATCATTCTTATCGTTGGTGGTTTCTCCGTTTCACTCGCGGCCACAGCAAGCAGTTCCCTCGCTCTCAAAATTCTCTCGAGCGAATCCTGTGAGAACGAAGCTGGCTTCACCCCTTCAGCATGCGGTACAATGAAGTGGTTTGAATGTGCGATCTGCCCATTTTTCATCTCGAATTTAACGATGTCTAGATTGCTATACTCGACGGAGGTGGAGCCAGTTACATCCCCGATAAGAAGATGCACGGCTGATGCTACACCTGCTTTGTCGAGTTTGGCTAGTGCTTTGGAACGAGAACTTGAGTCAAGAGCGGCACGGACTGCTAAATGGACTGGGAGGCGGGTGAAGTTGACGCCCCGGGCTCTGATGGCGTTGATGCAGACTCCTACTCCCGAAGAGTTCAGGCCTATTTTGCCGATTATTCCAGCTTCTGTGATCATGCTGATTGAAGGCTTAGAAGAAGTTCTTTTGATGTTGAGATGGATGAGGTTTATTTGTTGGGCTTCTTCCCACTGGTATCATTAAATCAAACGCGCCATGGAAGAGGGCAGAAGTGACGTACATCCCAATTCTGGGCGAGGAGAGAGACGTCGTCTGTCTTCCAGGCAAAAGATGTGCAGCCATCAGCTTCGAGGCCCATTGATATCTCCTGCCGCAGGTTCATCGCCAATACCGTCAAAAATGGGAGTCCAGCTCCCTCGCCGACTCCTTGATTGTCGAGTTGGTGGGGTACATTGAATTTACCATCTAGACTTACCTTTCATCTCTTCGACAAATTCAGGCCAGTCCCTCTCCAACAAAGACACGAAGTTCTCGGCAGTTTTTGATGCCGCTGCCCAGTCCATTCTCGCTTTTCGTTCATAGTAAGCTGTGTAGAAGGCAAGTGATCCCAGCACTTCTTTCTTCGCGATTGAGCCATGCTGAAAGCCAATCTACGGACTAGTGGTTAACGATAATTTGTCTGGGAGTTCCAGATGTTGCAAGAGCAATCTGACCTCAAATGGAGACCCAGAAACGGTGAGTTCACGCATTTTTCGAGTCTCGATTGCGTGGGAGCTGAAGATTGGAGGAAGGTCTCGTTAGTCTTGCAGTACTTGCACTTCGTTGAGAAGCCCCCAAATGTTGGGCATACTTGAGAGCTTTTCTTTAGATACCTTGGTCTGTTCGGCGCTACGGCACTGACTGAAACTTATCTATTGCAGATATCGAGAAGGATTGCAAGAGGAAACCTTATCAGGTTCAACTTTTAGGATTTTTGTCAAAAGAAGGGAAGCAAACTTCTTTCCGTTCTGATGTTTCACGGTATGTAGAGATGGTAATCTGGTTCGGCGCTGAAGGAGAAGTCAAAGTAAGGTTGAACCGCTTTCTGGGGAAGTGCGGGGAAAGTGGGATGCCATCAAGTGATCGGCAGCATATGACAACTTTTACCACATTTCCAACCTCCTCATATGATTTCACGATTTTTGGCTCCATATTTAGAATGGAAAGCATTGTTATTTCTTTTATTGGACTCCATGGGATTCACGTATGGCTCGTCCAAAGGATGGATGGGGAATCGCTGCAAGTCGGCTTCACTTTGTCAGTCAGGATTCGTTCATGTCCTTCAATTCTCGAAACGTCAAGAAATTGGTGGGTGTAAAAGACGAGTAAAACATCTTCAAATGACCTTCTGGCTGGGATATAGCGGGATCAGCACAATCATTATCCCTCAGGTTACGTGGGAGCAGGAAGATTTGGAATGGATTGTTACAACGCTTGGACGAACAAATTTATTTCTTGTTCAACGAAACAGCTAATGATAATCCGAACTCTGCCATAATCCGAAACTGAACTTTCAACCGCGCATGACGCCGTACTCAAATCTATGAAGAGTGTAACATGCTTCAACCTTACCTTATGGACCCAGTCTCTCCGAAAATTTCCGTGGTTTAAGTAATATTTCCTCTTCGTGTTTCGTTTGGCCAAGATACTTTGAGAGTGGACTTAAACCCTGATCGATTGTACTAGTCATTCATAGCTGAAGCTCATTCTAATCCTTAAAGCTTCGAATGTAAGGAATCTTTCCGAGATGAGATTCCGATGATTGGAATTTCTCTCTTTGGGTATTCTTACAGAGTTGGAACAGCTTATAGCAACATACTTAACATAGTGTTAGATACAATTATACATTGCACGTATTCTACAGCCGCATCGGCTACACCTAATTTACAACCGCCTAACCTTGCCCTTACCCTTACTCTGCCCCTGCCCATCTTGGAAATTCATCCTCTCCTCAGCCTCCACCTCACTATCCTCATCATCATCACCCCAATAATGCCTCCTCCTATCCAGAAAAGGCCTCCCAAATAATAAAGGTCTAACATCATGCCCATAAACCAAGCACCTAACCCTGAAAGGTTTTCGGCTCGGCCGACCCTCACTCCAGAGCATAATAACTTTACCACAACTCTTCTTCTCGCCCTGCTCAGTATGGAAGTAAACGGGCTCTTCATCATCCGGCGGCTCCATTTCAAGTCCAAATCTCTGGACATCTGCGAGAGAGATCAGGTTATAGTCGAGTGCTTTGTCAATTAATACAGTTGTAGAACTAGCCTCTTCATCCGTGTGGATGAAGCCTTGAATTGACTTCACAGGCCGGCCGGGATCGAGTCGCAAGAGATGATTCTTTGGACCCACAGAGATGAAGTCTTCCTCGACACTCGCAATTGATTTTCCTTTCACATGTTCCATGGGGCTGGGTAGATGCGGAGGGTCATCACTTAGAACCGAAAGTTCGCTTGAAGCCGAACTCTGTGACTCACGTCTTAGGGGAATCCGTCGTCTCTCTTGTCTTAATTCGGGAGGCCCGCCATGCATGATGCGGACTTCTCTCGATTCAACAGTCGTTGCGACTGAAGAGATAGGTGAAGTGGCTGTGCTCGTCGAATATTCCGCTCGTTGTGATCTGGAATTTGATGATTCGCTGGATTGTGAAGGATGTACTGGAGCACGGTGGGCGTATGAACCCGTGAAATAATCGTTAGAGAATGCCTGGGATGAAAATACCCGGGATGAGAACGGAGTGTATTCTTTCGGATCAGGGACGGTGTCATGTTCCATTATCTGCGTCCCGAGGAAGGAGAGTTTGTCTTGGATTTCGTGACTAGCGGAAACTGGGTGCGAGTGGTAGATCCCCTGGGTCTCACCAGACTCTCTCATTCTCCTCCTTTCACTTTGCTGCAGCAGATCTATTGTGTCGAGCTGAAGCTGAATTTGCCGCTTGAGTGAGATCCTAACTTTTATCAGCGACAAGAGGTACATTAAAAGAGTTCGGAACTTGCAGCTCTCGGCGAGTCTCCTCAGAATCCCCTCGTTTCTGGGCCACTTCGAAATTCACGTAGGCCATCATGAGAGTGAAGTTACTCTTCAGCCTTTCCATACCAGGGAACAGTGCGTCCAAATATTTCTTGCGGAACACCCACTTCAAATGGGCATACGTCTGGTTCCGGCTCCGAGCAGACTCGATCTTGCGCCTCGCGCGACGTATGCCCTTTCTAGTGAGCTCAGTCTCCGCAGCTAACGACTCCATAACCTCGAGGTCCTTGAAATATGTGAAGAGTGGAGAAGTAGGCTCGCATGTAGAAAAGAAACTTTCTAGACAACCATGCCCTATGTCCATAACGATACCAAAGTTTCGCATGTCCAACGCAAACTTTTCAATGTCCTCGCTTGCTGACTGAACTTGTTTGGCAACTGCATACAACGTCTGAGACGTCCTGAATACAGTGCCAACGAGGCCAGTAACGGCAATGAGACTAGCTGAAAAGCTCAAAGGGTCAAGCATGCTGAATACAAGAGATCTGGAAGAATGAAGAGCATGAGGTCTGAGGAAAGAACAAGGCTACTAGGCCTTTAAATTTCACCGGCAACGTCAAAGCCTCATCACCTACCTAACCTCTATCTGCATGCACTAACTGACTCAACGAGACTAAGAACAGCAGTGCTGGTGAAGCCTACCACGCCTTCTCAATGTAACCCCTAATCAGTTCTCATGCATGCATAGGCTCGCATTTAGCGTTGCCTGAACTGCAACCCCGCCATCAATTCAGCCACTAAGAGAAATCTCCATAAAACCCCAACCATCCATTAACATTATATGATTCCGATTGGGCAGACATAACAACCACTAAAATAAAAGAGCAATACACACATCAATGCTGTTGCAGACATCCAGCGAATTGAGATGAGCAAGTGAGCCGCATTACCTGTGACTGAAGTGCGGAATGTGGTGACCGAGTAGCAACAATGCCTCGCTCGCGGTTGACTTTCAATGTCCCAATCCGAGTCGTTAATCTAGAACTTCTGGGACATTCCAACGGGACACATAGCCTTAGAAGCACCGAAAAAGGGGACTGAGACACACTAGTCCCGAAATGTCGGACTTGAACTTGATGATTGCGTAACAAATGGCGCTTTTTTCGGCCGGTGCGATATTGCCTTGTCAAACAGCATTTGCAACTTTCAACACTAATTGAGAAAGTTGCATATTTAATTGGCACAATGAATTGAAGCCAATTGATTCATGCTTGGTTCAATGAATGAAAGAGAGGAGGCCGTCTTGCGGGAATGACTTCATACTCCTGAAGTGAGAAAAGCAAATTAACTGGGCAAGCGTAAAGAGCAGCACAGGGGATCAAGTAGTCTTGCCACTCATAGAATCTTTGCTATTTCTCCTTCTTGGAGTTGAATTGCGAATTGCTCCTGGGTATCTTCCGCTAGCAATCCATTTCACTATGCATTAAATATCATTTCTGCCAAGTTTAGCTGCCTCAATGCCCATGCATCGATATTGTGCTCAGCTCAGCTCATATCCGTATACTCTTCGACCCCCTTAGCAAGCCCATCCCAGGAATTTAAAAGTCATCAGATGCACTATCATCATCGATAACCTCGCCTCGCTTCTGAGCTAGAGCTTGCTTCAAGATACCCTTCGCAGGCGATCGATCCTTCACGAACAGTGAATCCTCCTCACTCTCCTCGCCCGTGAGAACAACACCACTAGGTCCGAATGAAGACTTCGGTTTTCCAAATGATATCTTTTCCTTGCCCTTGCCCTTGGGATTGATGCCCAAGACATCGTCACTAGTCTCCTCCATATCGTCATCGTAACCTGACTTCATCTTCGTCGGCTTCAACATCCTCCGTTGCTCAGCAGCCTTCTTCATTTCGTACTCCTTAATAGCGTCTGTACCGACATTTCCCGCCGGCTCCCACGTGTTTGCCCAATCACCAACCCACTTGATCAGATAATACAGAACAGGCTTTTGCTTTTTATCCATTCGGATCTCATCAGCGAGGATGGCGTCAACTTCATACTCGGGCTCGTCATCTTCATCTTCTTCCTCATCTTCTTCTTCCTCCTCGACTGGCTTTGGAGTTGCGCTCTTGCGTTTTGGGGTCTCGCTTTTATGTCGGGTGGGATTGGCAGCGGCCTGCCGTTGCGAGGAGGTTGGAGGTTTACCAAAGTATGAATACTTATCAATAATTGTGCTGCCCTTGGCTTGAGATTTACGTTCTAGCTTTTCGTAGATGGCATTGGCTTGACGGCTTGATGTTGCTGCAACGGCATCTTGGCGCGAAGGTGGTCTGGAGATAGAGGAACTGCGTGTTTCACGGCCCCTGCCACCAGGGGTGGACGATATGGAGCGGCTTCTTGTCTCTCTTCGGCCGAAGGGCGGAACTGGTGGCTTCTTAACTTTCTGGGCTTTCTTTGGTTGAGGCTCTGGAGAAGTTGTTGGAGAGCGGAAAATTTCATTTGCAAGTTTGGATCGGCCCGGAGTGCTATTAAGCTGACGGTCAATGAGCTCCGCTGTAGTTTCCGCCAAAAGGTCTTCTTCTTCATCATCTTCCTCTTCCTCACTGTCCATGTCCACTGGTTGGGCCAGGCCTCGTTGTTTGGTTGGGCAGGACAACGAAGGCCGTCTGGGGTTCGGAATGAGAGCTTCTTCTTCTTCCTCAGTCTCGACTCCTCTTCGCTTCCGACCGGGACGAGGAGCAGGCTCCGGGGTTGGAGGTCTCTTTCTCTTGCGGCTCCAAGTCTTTTTGGGAGCTTCAGCAGCACGTGACGCCTTTCCACCTTGCTCTTTCAACAGCCTCTTCTTCTCCCTCGCTTCAATTTTTGGCAAAAGCTCATCTCTCTCTGCTTTCCTCTCAGCTTCGGCCTTCGCAGACTCCCATTCCTCGAACGTCCTCGGTGAAACCCAGTCCAGGATATTCTGCGGCTTAACAGACACCCTCAAGTAAGGGTGGTCCTCATAACTGACAATGAACATCAACTGGTGACCCATTGTCACCTCACCCTTGATGATGCCATCCTTGTCGTGTATAGGCATGACTGTAACGGGAGCCAACGGTGGGCCGGAGCCAGGAACGTATATTGGGCGTTCTGCCACGACGAAGTCGAAAGTGAGCTGCTGTTTTTGGCGCCCTTTTTGGGGGCCGGCCCGGCTTCGATCTGTGAAGGCATTTAGAAACATGGCCTCTTAGAGAAGAAGATGGGAAGAGGCCTGTTAGGGGATGGTGTCCCATCTTCTGTTGATGAAAAGTGACGCGTGAAATGCACTTACGAATCTTTGATACCCGGTGGTAAAAGCACTACGGTGAGCCCATTCAGAACATGAACGCAGTCACGTGTCAAGTATCGAAGAGAAAGTTGAGGAGTTGTGGTTGTCAGAAGTTGTGTAGAAAAGACTTGGTTGAAGAGTCGAAAGAATAGAAAGATCGAGAATCAAAGTTGAGTAGAGATCGAGACAGAAAAAGTGAATAGGGGGCAAATTCGTAGCAAAGAGTAAAAAGCCTTGGAAAGAGGTTAGTATCCGAGGAGGAATTCGCAGTAAAATGAACAACTTGTCGTGCTTCGAAAAAGTAGTTGTAGAGAAAGAAGAAGAAGTCCGCGAAGAATTCTTTCAATTACAAGTTCGTTAAAGAACATAGTGAATTAGAAGTTAAAATTCCGTTTGCATTTGATTCGTAAAATATGATTGGTCAACAGCCGCGCCTAGCGTCTCGAAACTTGAAGCTACAAGTTCACACGCGAGAGACCTCAACATCAGATCCCCTCCTCACCACCACGCAAACCGGAACGTATTCAACATGCTGGGAGCAACACCCACTCTGCGCACAGCAGCTATAGGTTGCCGTTTGCAACCCACTCTCCTCTCGCCCTGTGCATACCACACCACATCCCCACCTCCTCTCCGAACATCAGACTCCTCCTCGCACCCAAGACGACGAGTACCCTTCACAAGATCAAAACGCAATGTAGTATTTAAGCCCTCAACCTCCAATTCAATGATCTCAATCCGCCACGCCTCCTCAATCAGCACGCCCCCTCCACAAGAGAGCTCTACTGCAAGCACAACCCCCGACCACCTTGACTGGAACACCTTCTTCAAGCTCCGCAAGACACGACGCTGGTATCAACTGGGCTCGTCAATTGGAACTGGCATAGGCGGATTTGTGCTCGGTGCTCAAGTCCTCACACGCTCCGACATGGACGCGCTCGTCTCGCAGATCCCACTTGACCCCTTCATCACGCTCGGTCTCATAACCTTCACCTGCGGCGGGATTGGCTGGTTGACTGGCCCGATTGTCGGCACAGGGGTTTTTAATTTGAGGAATCGGAAGTTTAAGGCCCAGATGGATGAGAAGGAGAAGGAGTTTTATAGGCGGATTAAGAGGTTTAGGGTTGATCCGAGTGCGAGCAGTATGGCGAATCCGGTGCCTGGTATGTTCTGTGATTGTGTGGAGTGTTAGACAGTTGTGACTAATGAAATACAGATTATTACGGCGAGAAGATCTCAAGTGTAGCGGGCTATCGACAATGGCTGAAAGACCAACGAGCATTTAACAAGAAGCGGACGACGTATATCAGCTACTAGACCAGGGATGGCAAGAAAATGAGGAAATATGAGATTGAGAATCGGAAGAACTATTGAGATACAAGCATACAGTCTCTTATGTCAGGAATGGAATGGAATCGGTACTTCGCAAGCCAAAACTATGCTGCGAAACATGGCGTTGATGATTATAAGCCTCTCCCTTGTAGCAACAGGCACTTTATCCGTACATAATGTACGCTGAATATCAATCCTCTTTTCAACTCCGTCTCATTTCAGTATTCGGGCCAGGAAGTATCTACTTGCTCTTTCCAAGCTTTTAGGCCGTCCTTTATGTCCCCAATATAGCGTCCATCTTTATCCAATCCACTTTCCTTCAACTTCCTAGCTATGACTTGAGAATCATTGCCTAGTCTGCAAACAATGTAAATTGGTGCATCCGAAGGCAAGACCTCCGGGATCCAAACAGGCCTCTCGCCCTCGGCTGCCAACGCCGGATTTCCTTGTAGCGTTGAGAACGGCACGTTGATTGACCCACCAATGCTGCAGATATCAAACTGCACTTTCTCCCTAACATCCACCAGCAAATGCTCTTTCTCCATCTCTTCTTTCACAATCCTCTCATACTCCCTCGCCTCAATCCTCTCCTCAGGTGCAAGAATCTTCACAGGAGCTGTGACCCCACAAAACAGCACATAATCTAAACTCCCACTGCTCAAGCTCTCAAGCGTCAGCCCTCCATCAGCCGAACAAGCAAAGCATTTCGGCCTCCTAGCCCTCAACCTCACACTCCTGAATGGCGGGTTACTATTCGCAGAAAAAAGTAGCATGCTCGCCTCCGCCGCCCTTTCTCCTTCCCCTGCCCTGAGTTTGCCAGCAGCAATTAACTTCACTGCTTCCAACGCCTGCAATACACCCATAATCCCCACAACTGGTCCCAAGATCCCACCATCGCCGCAAGAGACGACGCTCTCTGCAGGCGGTGGCTTGGGGAACACGCAGCGGTAGCATGGACCTCCTGATGCATCGCCTGCTGGCAAGGGAGGAGAATTAAGAACGATCAGTTGGCCGTCTGTGCGGAGAGCGGAGGCAGATATGAGAGGTTTGTGGAGAAGAACGCAGATGTCTGAGATGAGGTAGCGAGAGGTGGGGTGGTCGGTGCAGTCGAGTACTAGGTCGTAGTTTTCTACGATTTCTTTGGCATTTTGAGGACTTAGGTGCTCGTCATGAGCGATATATCTCAAATTTGGATTTAATCTGCGTATTCTGTTAGCTAGAGGATAACGAAGAGGAGAGGGTTTTGTACGAGGTGAGAAAGTCGATAGCACTATCCACTTTCTTCATCCCAACTTTTGCCGTGCTGTGCAGTATCTGTCGATGGAGATTTGACGTCTCAACTGTATCTCCATCGACGATCCCGATCGTTCCCACACCTGCTCCAGCAATATACGCTGCGGCAGGACATCCCAGGCCTCCGGCTCCAACGATGAGCACGGAGGCTGCCTTGAGTCTGAGCTGGCCTTTCATCTCATCAGCCAAAACCCATTTTAAATCAAGATGCAGAAAATCTCACCTTGGATCCCAATATTAGGAACAATCATCTGTCGTCCATACCTCTTATACTCCTCCAGCTCCAAGGGCCATTTCCTGGTCACGGGACCCTCCTCCAAAGACAACCCTTTCACATCCGGCACCTCTTCATTTTCAATAGCAGCTAACTGCTCCTTCAACTTTTTCAACTCCTCCTCCGTAGCAGCAATGTGCCTCCTCAAAGCCTCTACGCTCTTCGTTGCTTTATCCATAATCCCTTCTCTCCGGATGCTGATGTGAATTTATGAAATTCGCTTCATAAAACGCTTAAAAGATCGGCTCGGGAAACCTTCCTTCCCCGGATTTTCAGCGGCCCGCCCCGCTTTATTTTTCACAACCACATTCAAAAGTTTCCTACCTTTTTCAAACCCCACCACGAGAACGAGCAGAAATCAAGTCCATTCGTCCGTTATTTCGTGGCAAATCTGAAGCCATGGTATTCCTCCTATACAAATTATGAAATTCAAAATTAAGCTAACAACATCCAGGCGCCGACAGCACCGAAAAAGCGCCCCTCAATGCGCTCGAAAACCTCCTCAAAATCCGGCTCAGGCCTGATCTCCCGCCCTCCCACTTCCACCTCTTCCTCAATCTCATTGGCCTCTTCCCAGCCTCCCTCGGAGCCCAGCTTCATCAACAGCAAAAAAGACCGCCGCACAATAAAACACTCCGCCTTCCTGTCACGAATCGAAAAAACCTCAAAAAAGCCTCTTAAGCGCCGACGCCCGTCAAAGAAACTAGTCACTACACTCGAAGGACTCGCAGATGCTTTACCATCCGTTTCTGAGCTTGTCGAGAAGAGTGGAGGAGCGGGAGGGAAGATGGGAGGGAAGGGGAAGAGTCTGAAGAGTAAGCCTGGGGCGCTGAAGAGGAAGGAGAAATTGGAAAGGGGCGAGAGGGAGAGGTTTGGGAAGAATTTGGCGGTTATTTTGGGGAGTAGGGGGGTAGAGAAAGGAGATGGGATCGAGGTGGAGGGGAAGGAGGAAGGCAATGGGGAAGAGAAGAGGAACGAGGTTGTGAAGGGCAGGTTTGCGGCGTTGAGAGCGTGGGTGGGGACCAATATGGAGAAGCATCCTGCGTTTGAGAAGGGTACGGAATAAACTCTGCTAGAATGGAGTTAAGAGGCTGGTATGTCTGTTTATTATACCCATTTATGTTTCTGTAGGGATTTTCCCGAGCCGAGGGGGGAGGGTGGTTCTCGAGCCACAATTGCAAGGATCAGGAAACTTGTTCCCTCCACATACGACCAGCATATATTCAAGAAAGCAGAAATAATTGCTGATACTTCAAAGAGCTATGCTTCAATGCTTCAAGGGCCTTCGAGGGCAATTGCATCACGTGCATCTCCAACCAGCATACGTCATGGACCAGGCCTCACATCACATCAGTACATACAAATCCCTTTGAACCTATAACAGATATACCCAACAGCTACAATATCCGCTTACACCCAATATGGCCATCACCCGCTCCTCCCTATCCTCAATTCCCCTCTCATTCGCTTCCGTCTCGGTTGGAACTCCAGACGACGCTCTCGAGGAAAAGCTCAAAGCAATCTCCACCGCAGGTTTCACGGCAATAGAGCTTGGCTTCCCGGACCTCCTCTCTTTCTCCTCAACTTTCCACGACAGGAAAATATCAGAGGATGACTACCCCTCCCTCTGCACAGCAGGAAAGGAAGTGCAAGCATTATGCAAAAAGCACAACCTAAGCATAATGATGCTCCAACCCTTCTCCAACTTCGAAGGGTGGGCACCAGGATCAAAAGAAAGAGAAGATGCATTCAAGCGAGCCAAAGGCTGGATAGAAATCATGCACGCAGTCGGGACCGACATGCTCCAAGTACGTCCCCTCCCCCTCCCCCTTCCCTTACCCCCAAACTAACACAATAACCCAGGTCGGCTCAAGCGACTCCCCCAACATCTCAACCGACCTCAACGTCCTCTCTTCAGATCTCAGAGAACTCGCCGACCTGCTAGCTCCGCACGGCTACCGCCTAGCCTACGAAAACTGGTGCTGGGCAACCTGCGCCGCAACCTGGTCCAAAGTCTGGGAGATAGTATCTCTCGTCGACCGCCCAAACATCGGGTTATGCCTCGACACCTTCCAAACCCTCGGCTCCGAGTACGCGGATCCAACCACCTCCTCGGGCTTAATAGAAAGCGCTGGTCTGCAAGCCAAGCTGAAAGCTAATTTCCAGGCCTCACTTGCTGAATTAAGAAACACAGTTCCTAAAGATAAGATATTTCTGTTGCAGATAAGCGATGCGTATAAACCAAAGGAGAAGCTAGAAAATAAGGAAATAGGGGGGTTGAGGCCGAGAGGAAGGTGGAGTCATGATTATAGGCCGTATCCGTTTAATGGCGGGAATTATAGTGAGCAGTGTGTGGAAATGGCGAGAGCGGTGTTGGGGGCGGGGAGTAGGTGCTGGTTTAGCGTTGAGGTTTTCGATGGTGGGAATGATGGGACGGATGTGCAGAGGAAGCGGGTTGGTATGGAAGAGTTTTGTAAGGGGGCTATGGAGAGTGTGAGGCGGTTATTGGATGCGTGTTGTGATGAATGAGTGTGAGTGGGTGGGTGATTGGGCAAGGCTGTGGGAAGATATAGATGCAAGCCTTTTATTTGCTTGGCAATCGTGTTCCGTGAGCTCGTGATATCTTCCCGTCATATCAGCAACTCCTTGATCTAGCAATGCATGCTATTTTCTCTTCCCACCCCCATTTCTCAAATCATAGCAATCGTATCATAGCATAACCATTCATCACCTCCTCACCGTCCCATTTCCCACTCCCCTCACTCCATTGATGCACCAGCCAAGTCCATCCTCGAAGTAAAGTAACCATATCGTCCCATTGAGCATATAAAAACGCCATGCGCCCGCTAAACCACCACGTTCTCTCTCTATTCCCCTCCCGCTAAAACGCTGTTGTAAGGGAGGGTTATGAGTCGATTCTAGGTGGAGACCGGGAGTCGTTCTTGCCTTTTGCAAATGGTGACGAGGAACGGGAATCTTCATGACTGTCGACACTTCAAATCAGTAAAAGGTTCACTATCTCGCTCGGTCGAGAGAAAACTTACGATCGTCTCCTCTCCCCCTCTTTCCTAAAGCCCTCAATTGTCTTCAACATCTCCTTTCTCCCCCCACTAGCATCCACCAACTTACCCCCCATACTCATAGACACCTTCTCCCTTGCATTCGCGCTAAGCAGCCTCTTCAGCAACAAATGCCGCATCTGGATACAAACGTAGACCCCACAATCACTACTATTCTCCTGCTGCGGACTATCATCCAGATTCATGAACCTCAGCGGTCGATTCAGTAGCGTCGAGATCTTGTCCGTAGCAAGACGCGCCTCGTTGTAGTTCGAGGGGGTCAGGGAGTCGTAGTGGAAGGCTACGCCGTCGATGACAGAGACAAGTAGTAGAGACCAGTGCGAGCCGCCTTCGGCGACGGAAACGTTGCGTGCGTCGTTTATGGGTAGGAAGATGTGGGTTGTGCGGCTGAAGTTGGGGAGGGCGTCTTTTAGGGTCAGTGGATCGGGGGTTTGCATGAGCATGAAAGCCATCGAGGGCCGGAGGAGGACGATGTGTGAGGAGGGATATTTGCGGAGTTCTTCGCGCTCAAGGTATCTTGGTCTATTAGTGGGGTTTCGCGGAATGAGGGATGAGGGAAAATTACTCTTCCCAGAAGGCGATTGTCTGCGGAAAGAAAGGTTAGCAGATAGAGAGGAAGAGGAGAGAGGGATGTACATTATCAGTCAACCAGTCATTCTTCAGTGTATCGACATCTTCTTTCGTCACTATATCCATTTGTCAGTGCCATGCCCCTCGTAGCCTCGTCTCCAATGTGTAACTCACATCGAACATCGTAATCTGCCAACCACATTAGTGTCTTCCCTCTCTCTTGTGCGAGCAGGCAAGGAGTACTCACAGCTAAGATACGCATCATCCGGCGCCAGCTGTTTCCAATCCCTTCTCATCAGCCAGTGTCTGGAACGTAGCCTCATCTCCCAGAATATGCCCGCAAGCTCCGAACGCAGTGAGAAGCCTAGGGAGGGCGGGGACTGTGCGAGCTTGCCAGCACGAGCATAAAGCAAGAAGGTCCGCGGGTATAAAGCGCGTAGAGAGCCCAAGAAAGTGTAGGAGCTTCCCCTCATTCACACCTCACCTAATTCAAACAAAGGAGGCACAAGCACATACCGAATCCCCAAAATGCCGACTAACTCTCCCCTTGAATGGGTGAAAGCCACCTTCGCGCACCATCTTCCTATCCTGTCCTTTTCGTTCCCTTCTTTTCTTTCCTGGCTGGCTGGCTGACTGCCTTGCCTGCCGCTTGCTTTTTCCCGCCTGTCTCGGGCGTTTGCTGCAACGAGGTGGGGTGAGGCTGTGGGCCGTTGATCGTTCGATGGGCGAGCAAAGCAAGCCTCGTTCCCTCTCGACTCCTAGGGGCTTTGATTTGGAGAAGATGAGGAGGAGAGGAGAGGAAGGGGAGGAAGGAAAGAAGATCGCGAATCACGGACCAAAGAGGGGAGAAGTCGTCGACGAGGGGTCCGCAGGGTTGTGGGGAATGGACCTTGGTCTCGGTCCGGCATCTCTGGGACGTCATTACAGATTGCAGGGGCCGGAGCTCACGCTGCCTGATTCAGCCTCCGAGGCGCAGCAGCGACGACGACGATAACGTCCCTGTGTATTTGAGAATGTCATTTGGAATTGTATTGTATTGTATTGTATTGTAACGATTGCACATGATTCATGGTTCGCAGTTGCACGGTATCAAGTGATCAAAGCTCGTTCATTCAGATCTCTGCCCAGCTATGGAATCATCGTTGATGCGAGACATGGAATCGCTCAATACAGATACAGGCTTGCAAATCTTTCTCCCCACATCCAGCAAACCTGCACAGTCATCGTGTTTGTCCATACAGCAAGATCTCGCAACATTGATTCCTCATTATCCGTCGCACAGTTCAGCAAGAGCCAGTTCTACATCCTTCCACACTTCACTTCGCACACGTCGCGTCGTATCCGAATGCTGATGCTTCAAAGTTCAGAAACCTTCCGACCTTCAGCAATCTGCTCCCGAATTGCATCTTGTCTCTTCCGCCATTCACGTTCGAATTGTGAAGTAGAGTTCTCCTTGAGATCCTTCACAGTATCCATGACGAGCTCCTTGGCTTCGGAATACATAGATACCATCTCTGCTCTCTTCTGGTTCAGAGCATCCACAATGGCAACCCTCTCGTTCGTATGGCGTTCCTCAAGCTTGCTGAGAATCTTGCCACCTTCCTCCTTGTATTGTTGAATGAGGAGACCCATCATGTCTTCTTCACCTTGCAGGCGAAGGATAACCTCCTATAACTATTGTTAGCATTGTCATTTTCCGTGCAGGATGTTGAGCTTACATCACCAATTCTGTGGATCGCTTCACGGAGGTTATTATAATGCGGTCTGATCGCAATATTCCACACTGCACTGGCAGTTGGCAGTTCGTTCGGTGGTATATGGTCTGGCTCGCTAGACCGAGATTCATATGAGGAACCAACCGTCATCTCGCTGGGCATTGATGGATCCGATACCTGGGTCTCGATTTCAACACGAGTTCTCTCACGAGGGTTATGAGCACGCCGAGTAGGCTGCGGACGATGAGTGGACTTTTGTGCTCCTCGTCTGTGCAGGGGGAGGGTAGGCTCGGCATCCTGTCCCTTTCTCTTCTCACCCATGAATGCTTCGCGGAGCTCTGGTGCTTCATCGTGCGTTCCCGTCGACGACCCACTCATCAAGCGTTCAGTAAAGCCGCTAGTCTTGCGACCCTTTTCAGTAAACGGATCATGGACCTTCTTCTCTGGAGCGATGACCCTTTTCGTTGTGACTTCTTCGTAGGCACCATTCGCAGTCTTTTCATGGGCGACATATCTAACAGCTGTCTCTTCTGGAGAAGACTTCCGTGCTTTTGGCTTCTTCTCCAGCACTACCCGTGGTCCAAATACTTCAGAAAGTCTGCGTGGATGAGTTGTAACCGGAGATTCGGCCGACAAGGATGGTGGGTCTTGAAATTTGTCGGCCAATCTCTCCCGAAGTTTTCCGATATGATCTTCTTGAGAAGAAGCCATCGGACTGCCATTCTTATCAACTCTCGATGTTTGGGAGCTAGGCCGCGTTGGAGGCTTCGTGCCGCGACGATCCCGTGTAGATTTTGTCTTGATTGCTTCGACTGGCGGACTGTCTTGCAAAACTGGAAGATCACCATCCTCATCCTCATCCACAGCAGCGGCCTCCCTGGGACTGACACTCCGACGCTTGTGGGAAAGAATCTCAGCAGCAACAACATCAAGGCTCTCTCGCTTCCGCTTGTGTTCTCCGTTGTCCCGACGGACAGGCTTGGGTACTTCTTCGCCCAAATTATTGGTCGATGGACGATTCTTGCCAGCCAGCTTTACAGCTTCGTCTGACATATTCTTCGGAGAAGGACAATCCTCGAGGGTTTTAATTGTGCTATAAATGCCTTGATTGAGTGCACCTTTGGCGCCAAAGCTTACCAGATGGGGTTTACGATCTGGATCTTTAACTACTGAAGCTGTCTCAGATGTACCTTGCTGAAGAAATTCCGTTGCTCGTCTTGCCCGATCCATTAGCCTGGGGCTTCTTCGAGGTGGAGCGACATGCTCAGTTGGGTTTCCCAACTTTCTATGCTGCTTGGGACTTGGCTTTGTTTTGCCTGGAGGGCTTGATGATAAAGAGGCCGCTGGAGAAGGATCTCTCGAGCGATTCTGACTTTCATCAAAGCGTTGTCTCTTGGGTGGTGTTGCTACAGTCAACTCTGCCTTGCGCTTTCTTCGGAATTCGCCAGTCTCTGGATCGTCGCGGATAGATTCCATTGGCGTGTCTTGTTGAGCCTCGTTGATGACCTTGTTCGTGATTGCACTTGTTCCCGTGTCATGGCCGGACTCCTCATTCACAACAACTTCGCTCAATTTACTCTCAACTGTCGCAGGCTCCTTCGCCTCTTGATGGATCGGGGCTTGTTCTTGGCGTGTTGGAATTGGAGGCTTCTTGAAAACCTTGTCATCCGCAGCCTTGAGCTTCTCTCTCTCCTGTGGAAATGTGCTTGTCTGCTTCGGAGCTGCAGGTGATATAGAATGCTGCTCACCCTCCTCAGCGGCCGAAGAGGAAGAATCCGAAATATTCAACACGATAGGACTTTGCGACTTGGTCACTGCGGTGGGTTTGTTGCCCGCAGACTTCGTAGACTTTGTGTATGTTGGCACATTCTCGTTGCCACCTTTGGTTGGCTTGTGCTTCATTTGCTCCGCAGTTTGATTGAACTCATTTCGGGCAACAGAATTTTGATACTCGATCTCGGGTGGATTGTCGCCCACGCCTTCGAGAAGATTTCCCAACTTGGAGGCCATATCTAGACCAGAGTTACTCATATTCTTCTTGAGTGCCTTCGCAACCTTCGCTGGTTCTTCACTGCCTTCGACCACAGATTGCTCCTTCCTAGTAGAGCTCCTCTTGTTTTCCACGAGAACTTTGGCAATCTTGGTTGGCTCGGGATCTTGCAGCTTCCGGGGCAGAGCTTTTTGTGGTGGCTTCTTTGGAGTAGTATCATACAGATTGTCAGCATTTACTCGCTTGAAGGAGTTGTTCTGGACCGGACTCGGGGTTGTCCCCTCTGCTTGTGGGAGTGGCAACATGTCCTCGTCCTGTTCCGGAGAAAGAGCTACTTTATCTGCCTCAGCCGATACATCCTTCGTCTTCGTGCTAATTCGCGTTAGATTGATCTTGATATTTTGCGTATTCTGAGATCTGGCGGGTGCTGGCTGATGGTCGACTTTAACATTGTCAACGTCGTCAACGTCGCTCTGATCGTCACCTTGAGGTTGCTCTTTTGCCTTGGTGGTTTTAGCAGTCTCACCCTTCTGGATTGCCTGAGACTTGGCAGGTTCTAGCTTGTCATCGATTTCAGTATCCTCAACATCGCTCTTATCGGCACCTTGAAGCTGCTTATTTGCCTTGGCAGCTGCTGCGCGTTGACTGTTGCGTGTTCCGACACTTCTGCCAAGAGCTGCAGGTGCAGATTGTCGCTTCTTTGCGTCTGCTTTTGTGGCAGGCTTGTTCGCAGTCTTCGCTGATGTTGTAGCACTGGGAACTGACTTTCTTCCTTTTGTCGATTTCTTGCCCTTGGTCGTCTGTGAGATTTCTTCCTCGTCGTCGACTGGGATGTCGTACGTATCATCAGCGCTCGGGGCAATCTTTGCGGGCGGGTACAGAGAATACCGCTTCTGAGTCGTGCTGCTGACCGTATCACTTAATTTATTGGTTTGCGTCTTGGATATGGAAGCTGCCGTTGTCTTCTTTCGCGTTTGGCTTGCTTCCGCTGTAATCTTCGGGGTTGATGCATCGATTTCGTCAACATCCGTGATGAAATCATCACTGAAATCATGGTACTCGGGTTTTTTGCTAGCCTGCGAAGGTTTGCTAGCCCTATTAGCTCCAGATTTGCTCTTGTTTGCGCTCACTTCATGACTTGTAGAAGTCTTTGAAGTAGTTGTGTTCGGCTTGCGGGCATCGATCGAAGACTTTTGGGTACCTCTTAGCAAAGGCCTGGACTCGTCCGAGACCTGCGAGTCTAGAATATCATCCGTGACTTGACTAGATCTAGCCGATCGTGTCTTGCGTATTGGCTTGCTTTGGGGAGGTGGCATCTTTGTTGCATTGTCGGATGTACCCTTTACTTGGACTACAGACGGAAATGGTGCAGTGCTGGCAGGTTGAGGTTGCTTCTGCTTGCCCTTTACTCCTTGGTTTAGGAGTTTCTCCTCGGCTTCAATGACCGACTCCTTTTGCTTCTGCTTTTTCCGAGTCCGACCTCCTGCTGCAGCGACAGGCTGCTGAGCGGAGGTCTGACTTGGCTTGTTGTGCAAGTCGCGCTGAACGATCGGAGGTTTCGCCTTGGGTTTGACACCACCTTTCAGACCCTTCGGAGGCACGCTTGATTTAGATCCTGATACTCCTGATGCTGGCGTGACTTTGGGCTGCTCCTTCGTCGTTTGTGGAGTCGCTTCCTCATCCTGCTCATCTCGTAGATTGGGGACACTTGCGTCAACCGAATTCTGCAGCTCATCTTCGCCATCGATGCTTATTTGTATATCGACTTGCTCCGCTGGTATTTTACGAATAGAATTCTCTCTCAATCGTGGTCCTTGAGATACTGCTGACGAAGGATCCTTCGCCCTTTGAGTACTTACGGAACCACCAACGATAATCTCCTCGCTGAGGGAGACCTGAGATAGTGGCTCCCGGTCATCCGAACTGGCGGGGTTGAGAGCATCCTCCTTGTTTGACTGGGCCACCTTCAAACCTGGACAAGCGCCAATAAGTCCTGCTCTAAAATGGCCCGAATTTCCAGGCTGAAAGGTCAAGTAGATACTGCTCAGCTCAATTTTCTCCGAGTCCAAAAAATACTCATTTCCGTCGCCACTGTCAAGGTCGAGACCAATTGATGAACCAGATTGTGAGTACTCGTCTGGGACAATACTCAATGCTTTGATTGAACGCACGGGGATATCGAGGATTCGGTAGAAGAAACCGGACTGGGCTGGTGCCAGAATACTGATCTCGAAGCTATTCTTTGGCGTCTCGTACAGGAAAACGTATTTGGTGTGGCCTGCGGCCCCAAATGTATACTCTGGGCGCATGCCTATCGTAGTCGCAAGAAAGAGCGAGCCGATTCTAAATCCGTGTTATAAACGTGTATTTCATCGATACTGAGGAAGCGTTTACTTACGGTGGCGTATCAATGAGTTCTTCTGTGTATAACTGGTCTACATAGGTCTGGAAAGCTCCTCCCCATCCAGTCGCTCCCTGAGTAGACGCTGGAAAGTCCGCGTATAACACTTCATCAAAGTCTGCTGGGAATAAATTTTTGAGCGGCATATCAGCCTCGAGACAGCATCGGAGCAGCTGGCCATAGATCATCCTCAAGAGTTCGTCAGGTTCGTCCACCACTGCCCGCCCGATATTTCGTCTTTGGATGCGTTAGTGCCAGATTTCACTATGATCTTCAACATGACCGCACCTGTAATTCTCGGGACCTAATCTCATCCACTCGCAGTTCTCTTCGCAGTCCGAGAAGAGTTGCACACATAATACGCCAGCCTGTTCATTAGTTGGCAAGGGATGCATCAGAAGCACAGCTCCACTCACCCATCTTCGCATTGTTGCTTCAGTGCTCTCATCGATGAAATATTTCAATAATCGTTGCCGACATTCTGCTCCTATTCTTGCCTTTCTTTTCTCAACGGTATTCTTGCCATTGAGATCCTGAGCCTCGTCGAAGAGTGATTTCTACTTAGTCAGCAATTGTACAAATGCTTGGAGTGGATGCAAAGTGCTCACTCCTAGAAGAAACAAGCACCGCTCGCCCTCGATGCATGATTCTGTCTGCAATATCAGATCTACCACGGTACAGAAGATCGCTGGATCTAAGCGACTGCAGACATTATCTCCATCGTTCTCGAGGCAAGCAACCACTAGGTTGATGGTTTCCGACCCGAGAATCTTGTGAGATTGTCTGTAGTTAGAAATATACTCGTTAAGTTTGTTGACAATACTTTGTGCCCTACACGGTGTTAGCAGGCATCGACGAATTGAAGAGCTTATCGCGTACTTGATCTCTCCCTTCTTTCCCTTAGCATCGTCAATGGCGTTACAGAGCTTAGTGACAGCTGCTTGGAATGGCTGAGGCTGCGAAGATCCAAGCGAAGTTCGCTGTGAAGACTTCGGAGCCATTGCGATGAAATCCTACAGTGATGTTAGCAACGCGGAAATGGATTGAAGTCGCGTTCTTGACATACAAGATTGACACTTCAGGAGTGTCGGTCAAGTTGCGACGAATATTTGGCTTGGTTTGCGTTCTGAAGGTTGCAGCCTCGCGTTGTCCCAAGACAACTCTTCGTCGCGACGGGTTTCCTGACGACGTGATACTATCCTCGTTAGCACCGGTCCCAAGGCCTTACTCCTCGAGAGCGGCGTGGAAGGTGTAGAGCACAAAGCGCGTTCTTGATGTTGCTTCCATTCGTCACAGCTTTGCGATCAAGGTTCCAAAGAAAGTAAGAAACAGAGTGGCTCACCTTGCAGTATACTGGTATGATCCAGATATCGATTATCAGGAATCAAGGATCAGATGGAGTATAGTTCCATCATCGCGGTCATGTTGAGTTGATGGTAAAGAAACATATTGAAGAGGGGATGGAGAAGAGGGAGACGCGAAGTCAACACTTCCGTCGCGAAGCGGAAGGTGCGCTCTCACGTGATAACTCTCAACCATCTATTTCCCTGCCGAAGGAGCGTTTCTGTGTCTTCAAGTTCTTCTAGGCTCATGCAGACATTGCCAAAGAACAAGCCGTTTACCGCGATGTATCTCAAGAGTCATTCGTCTTCTCTTTTGACTGCAATGCTCCTCATCCGCGCACTTCCATGTGCATGCTAAAGGGGCTATCACTTGTTCACCCAAGCGATTTTCTCCTTGCTTTCTCGAAGCCACTTATATGGTGAAACAAATAACTTCCGTCTCAGTGGCCTCTATTCGTAGTCGTTTCACTGCACCTGCAGGCGCAGACTTAAGTTCCAAGGTTCCGACTTGGAGGAGGTTGATCATTCAGAGCTAGGTTCTGCAACTTCAAGCTGAGGGTAAGCCACATTTCTAAACCCGTTACGTATAAATTGCTGATGCCACGGTTCCATGATGCTTCAGACTTTTGGAATAGAGAAGTAGAGAATGGATCGCAGCTTCTATCGCCAGTATAGAAGTCATGTTTCAAGAACCAGGAGATAGTGAAGGCAATTCCTGGGGAAGAATAAGACAAGGGCTAGAAAAATGCAAATGATATTCAATTATCAACTACTCATCCTCGTCTACTCTAACAAGACATCGGTATCCACAACCACCACAACGATAACGCCCTCTTTTGCCTGAAAAGCTTGATTTCAACACAACCGATCAAAAAACAACCCGGGACGCCAAATAGAACCATGATCTCAACAAAGCGGCAAGGATGAAATTACTACATGTCGTACTCCGCATCTCGAGCCAAGTC
Source organism: Stipitochalara longipes BDJ (assembly GCA_009732865.1). Lineage (NCBI taxonomy): Eukaryota > Fungi > Ascomycota > Leotiomycetes > Helotiales > Hamatocanthoscyphaceae > Stipitochalara > Stipitochalara longipes. The sequence goes on along the minus strand of ML769329.1, from coordinate 567,270 downwards.
TGCGGCTTCTGAGACAATGAATATGAGGCGTGTGCCATTGCCTGCTGTTTGCCAAATCTACACATATCATGTCAGTATTAATTTGAATAAGGGAAAGGGAATGTGGAAGACTCACGTCTAAATTGGTATACTCCATAACAGCAGTCTGCCACTGATCCCTTGTAAACCCCTTTGCAATGACTCTCTCCTCCACCTTCCTCATACTCAACTCCATTCCACCCGCCTCATCTTCATCCTCATCTGCATCCTCTGGTCTGCACTGGCCGCTCTCAGCCAACGCTCGTACTAAATTGTAGATACGTGAGCTGGGTGACATGTCCCGGCCGTAACTGCCTTGGTCTTGGTACAGCGATTCCTTTGAAGCTTCAATGAGTCGTAATGCTTCGTCCACGTCATCTTGGACTACTTCCTCGCTGAACCGGAGACGGGCAAGGGCCTGTGCGAGACGCAGTATGCCGAGCAGGGTTCGAGGTGAGGTGTGAGCAAATTGCTTCTTATTCTTCTCATCACGGGATTGCTGTTCTCGCATCTTAACGTAGGCCTTTACCATGTATTCGGAGACGGCAGTTGGGACGATAGGTCGGAATGTTCGTGCTTGGGCGACATATTGGCGAACTTCGTGGGGAGTGAAGACGACGCCGTCAGTATCTGGGTGCTTATTGTTCATGTGGACGTAGGTAACGTGACGGGCCAGTAGAGCATCGGTGTCTCTGGTGGGTGTATCGAGAATCAGGAAAAGAACGTCGAAACGGGAGAGAAGTGCTGCTGGCAAGTTGATGTTCTCGACAGGTGAGATGCGAGGGTTGTAGCGACCATATAGAGGATTGGCGGCGGCGAGAATAGATGTTCGTGCGTTGAGGGTCGTGGAAATGCCTGCTTTCGAGATCGAGATGGTTTGCTGTTCCATAACTTCGTGAATGGCCGTTCGATCACTGTCATCCATCTTGTCAAATTCATCGATACAGCAAATACCGTTGTCGGCTAAGACTAAAGCACCTCCTTCCAAGATCATCTCGTCTGTGACTGGATCCTTCATGACGGCTGCAGTCAGACCGACACCACTGCTTCCTCGGCCGGTAGTGTAGACTCCTCGAGGTGCCACCTTTGTGATGTACTTGAGCAGTTGCGATTTAGCCACACCAGGGTCACCCATCAAGCAAATGTTGATGTCTCCTCTGATTTTCATGCCATCTCCCATTTGCTTTGTGACACCTCCAACAAGTAACAGCAAAAGAGCCTTCTTGACATCCAAGTGCCCATAGATCTCAGGAGCAATCGATTTTGCAAGATACTCGTAAACGTGACCTGAAGCTCGGTATTGCTCGATGCGCTTGAAAACTCGGTTGTCAATAGCCAAATCTTCATACGCCTTCTTGTGTTGAGTGACGTGTTGTGCCTCGAGATAGGTATCAGTTAGGAGACCTGCTCTGATAGCTTTGAATCCGGTGTATGGCGTTGGCAGGAAGATACCAGCGACATCTACGACATCTCCCGGATTAATTCTTCGGACCAAAGCACCGTGACACAGGATCGTCAACATTCTGGGAATATGACCGACAGGTACTTGTTCGGCCATTTCTTGAATCTTGACTTCCTGGAAAGCTTGGAATTTGGAGGCACGTGTGGAGTGAAACAGTTGGCCCTTAGTCTGGTTTGTTTTGCAGTCCTGAGAAGGACATTCGATCAAAGGTCCAAAAGTCTTGCTTCCGACGGGCTGGAAAATTTCACATCCACAACGATCGCAGGTGTATGCATTAACTTCGACAGTTGGCTTCACATCCGAGACTCTTGTGGTAATTCCTCGCACGGTGATTAAATGCCCAAGATGCTCTCCTCGAACTTGTCGAACTGCCAACGCCTTCACTGGTTCATCCCCGCGTGTCTGAGGCTTAAAGTTGAGGGTATATCGGCGCGTTAATTCAGCAGGGAAAAGCTCAGGTTCAACGGTGGGATCGGTTTGCTCTGCAGCAGCTCGCAATAAGGCGTTGTTACGGGCTGTTCGTTGCGACATCAGGACATCTAAAACATCGTCTTTAAAGCTAGAACAGCATTAGAAGTTGTAATTGTCCGAATTTTTCGCTACTTACTTGATCTCCCGAGTCGGGTCTGGCATGGCAGCATCCACGGCCTTGGCGAATATGTCGAGATAATGCTTTGCGTTGGCCTCGATGGAATCAACCAGGTTCATTGGTGTTCCATTTTCCTCTAATAATTGGTCATACTATATAGAACTTGGGTCAGAATCACAAAGGACATATTCCAGGGAGCGATCATACCTTCGCCAGGTCATCCAGATCAATCGTAATCTCTTCCTCATATCGATCCGCTACTTTCTGCAGCAGATCCTTATACTTCAGCTTGGGCACCTTCGCCTGACTGCGTGCCTCCCGTCGCGCATTCCCCTCTTCGTCATCATCGTCCATAAAGTCGTATTCGTCGCTGAAATCATCTTCGTCAATGTTCATATCACTCAAAGCCCCAGAGAGGCCATCTTTGGGAGATGTCTTGAAGGTTTGGAGGAAGTCCTCGAACGCAGCTGTAGATAGTAAGCATATGCGCAATTGCAGCCCAGGTACCGCTCTGACGTACTCTGGTGGTCATCATAGTTGACAGGCGCCCTGAACTGAAGAAGCGCCATCTTGCGCAAGCCCCTGAATTATGGACGGGAAGCTGGATTGAAGACGAAGAATTGAAATGGAAATTTGGAGGCGCGCAATCGTGTAATCGTGGAGGGACGTTGCAGCGGCGAAGAGAGTGTAGACAGATGGTTGAGGTGGGTTGTCGCAAAGAAGAGGGACAATATTCAGATGGCGGGAATTTGCAATGAGGATGTCTCGTTTCCTCTTTACGCGCTGCGACGCGAAAACGGGCCAGGGACGCGACACGCGTTTTCAAGCCACAGCGGGCACCAGCCACACTTTGGAGACCGTGACGAGCCGAGGCTTTCAATGCCGAACGTGTGAGAGAGAAGCCGATGGGAATTGTTGAAGCTTCACTTGCGCTCCCTCGTCTCTCTTTCCTAACACAATACTCCATGGCGCCCGATTCGAGAAGGCGCAGCAGCCAGGCGACTCCGGCAGAAGTATCTCTTGTTCATAATCTCAAGAACTGCTTCGTTAATCTGCCATCCTCTCTCTGCTCGCTGCTGGTCAATGTAAACACTGTATGTTTCCCCTCCAAATGCTATTGCGCATTACTTACCTTTCTATAGCTAGCACAAAATGTCATCATAGAATTGAGCTATCGAATCCCTCTTCCTCCGAACTCCACTCAGACAAATGGCGCACCAACACAAAGGTCCATCTATGTGGGATGGACGGGAATGCAAAGCAAAAACAAGCCAGCTCCCGTGGTCAGCAGAGATGGCATAAGTGGCTCGAGAGGGAACACATCAGGCAGACAGCAAGACGTGTCATTAATTGAGATTGATGCAACATTTGCGCACGCGTTGGGACTCTCGGATGGGCAAAAGGTTACGGCAAGCATACACGTTGACCCACCAGTTGCGCATACCGTCAACATTGAGCCTTTGACCCCAGAAGACTGGGAGATTATGGAATTGCATGCAACTTTCCTTGAGATCAACCTTGTTAATCAGATCCGCGCGCTGCCCAACCCAAATTATGCTCCTCCGAACGGCCCTAAACCTCCACCACATCCCCTCACACTTCACCTGTCACCAACATCGACGGCCAATATCATCGTAACATCACTCGTCCCCGAATTGCCTTCCAGCTCTCCATTCGCCAAGCTGTCGCCTGATGCAGAGGTCATCGTTGCACCCAAGGCTAGATCAAAACCATCCCGGAGTTCAGGAGAGAATCGTAGCGTCTCGTCGAGGAAGAGTGCTGGTGGGCGGAGTGGAGCAAGTACTGTTCGTCGGAGAAGTGGCCGCGATGAGCCTCGTCCAGTCATGTTCTTCAGGGGCCTTGACCGAAGTGTCTGTGGAGAGTGGTTCGACAACACCAAAGATGCACAAGACCAAGGTCTAAAAGTTTGGGCGGATAGAGATGTGCTACTTTCGAAAGCGTTGAAAGGATTGACTTGGGCTTGTGTCACCGTGGTAAAGCCAGCAAGCCTCCAGCCTCCAATTGACCCCCAAAAACTTCAACAAGAGTTAGAGAAAATGGGCGAAGCCGGAAAAGTTGCAACAAAGGTTGTCGCACGTTTGATGCCGTGGGATGACCCGCCAGATAGTCAGCATGTTGCACTATCCTCGGCACTTTGTGCTTCAATGGGTAGTGAAGGGCTTGTTGGTGGCGTGGTGAAGTTAGAGCCAGCCCCTCAACAGGTTTCGAAGTCACCATCGCCTCCTAAAGATTCTGCTCAAACAGCAACAAAATCCTCAACCCAAGTGGTTAAAATCTTCCCCTTTGAATCAGGTGCTGGGAAGAAATCCGAAGGTCTCAAATTTGGGGGAGAATCAAAAGCAGAACGTGAAGAAGCTAGCAGACGTATCACCAAGATGTTCGGCAATGGAATTCTAGATGGACCACTGACCGATGGCTTCATTCTGGGGGCACCAAGTACCGCTGACCGGTTGATGACCTGGGAGGGTGGAATCCTTCGATTTGATGGGCTGCCGACAGAGCCTGGAAAGCCAACGTGCAACTGGTTTCTTGGTTCAGAGAGGAAGTTCACAATTGAAGTCCACGGAGCTGTTCCACGTCCATGGTCGATCTCGAAGAGCAATGCTATTGGCGATCCGTTGCCAGAACAAAGCCCAGTCCTGGTAGGAATCGATGAATTGATCAATCAATTGCAATCGCATTTATCACACATGTCCTCAGTCCTTCTCACTGGAGCTTTAGGTTCTGGCAAGAGCTCGGTTTCACATCTCTTGGCGCACCGTCTGCGGTCTGAGATGCTTTTCCACACAGCATACTTTTCGTGCAGAAAGTTAGTTACAGACGAAACTCGGGTATCGACAATCAAGGAAACATTCACTCGGGTATTCATGAGTGCTTCATGGGGTGCTAGACTAGGTGGCAAATCTCTGGTTATACTGGACGATCTAGATAAGCTATGTCCCGTTGAGACAGAGCTTGAAGTCAGCGAGAATGGCCGCAGCAGACAGATCAGCGAATGTCTTTGCGCTCTTGTCCGCCAATATTGTGGACGAGATAGTGGAGTTGTGCTCCTCGCAACTGCTCAAGCTAAGGAGTCGCTTCACAATGTGATTGTTGGTGGTCACGTTGTCCGCGAAATAGTTGGCTTAAAGGCGCCCAACAAAGAAGGGAGAAGGCGCGTCATGGAAATGGTAGTAAAGCAAAACATGGCTGATCCGGATCTGCATGATCAGAGAAGCGCAAACGGCAGTCGTCCAGCAACAGCAGATGGCAGCGCCAGTGAAGGAGAAGATGGAGGCTGGATGGAAGGCGATAGTGTGACCAGTCATCCAGCATCACCCAACAAAGATGGATTCATCGTCTCGCCTGATCTCGACTTTCTCGACCTGGCTGGCGAAACTGATGGGTACATGCCCGGTGATTTGGTCTTGCTGGTAGCTCGTGCTCGAAGTGAAGCCTTGATCCGATCAGTCTCTTCTTCACCAAAGAATGTCGAATCGACCAATGTCCAACTCAGCCGTGATGATTTCACCAGCGCCCTGAAAGGCTTCACACCAGCATCTCTTCGCAACGTCACCCTTCAAACAAGCACAACAACCTTCGCCTCCATCGGCGGCTTACACGCAACTCGCAAGATCCTCCTCGAAACCCTTCAATACCCAACGACCTACGCACCAATATTCGCCCAATGTCCTCTCCGGCTCCGGTCTGGCCTCCTGCTCTACGGTTACCCTGGATGCGGGAAAACTCTCCTCGCCTCCGCAGTCGCTGGCGAATGCGGTCTTAACTTCATCTCAGTCAAAGGTCCAGAAATCCTTAACAAATATATTGGAGCTTCCGAGAAGTCTGTCCGGGATCTCTTTGATCGTGCCGAAGCTGCGCGTCCTTGTGTCCTCTTTTTCGATGAATTTGACTCTATTGCTCCGAAGAGAGGCCACGATAGTACCGGTGTCACAGATCGTGTTGTAAACCAATTGCTTACGCAGATGGATGGCGCCGAAGGACTATCGGGCGTTTACGTCTTGGCCGCAACGAGTCGACCTGATTTAATCGATCCTGCACTTCTGCGTCCTGGTCGCCTAGACAAATCCCTAATCTGTGACCTTCCGAGCCTCGATGACAGAGTCGACATCCTGCGTGCTCTAGGCACCAAGTTAAAGCTCAGCCAAGAGGTGCTGAGGAATTTAGAGGAGATTGCAAGCAAGACGGAGGGTTACAGTGGTGCTGATTTGCAAGCGTTGGTGTACAACGCTCATCTAGAGGCTATTCATGATGTGCTTGGTGACCACGAGCAGAACGGTGCTGGGACAGCGAAGCGTACGAACGGTACAACATCAACCGGCTCAAAACAGTTCATCCAATTCCGCTATGGAGAAGAAGAAGAACGCCTCGACTCGGAGGCTCGCTCCAAGAGTGGACACAACAAAGCCAAACTTCTTGCAGAGAAAGCAGCAATTTCCGCTAAACTAGCAGAGATTAAAGCTACGAAGAAGAGAGCGAAAGAAGAGTTGAGAGGTGCCAAAGGGGAGGAGAAAGTTAAAGAGGAAAAGGAGCAGCAGGAGGTGGTTATCGAGTGGAGGCATGTGGAGAGCAGTCTGAGGAGTACACGAGCGAGTATTAGTGTGCAAGAGAGGAAGAGGTTGGAGATGATTTATCGGGAGTTCGTGGTTGGGCGGAATGGGGAGATGAGGAGTGGGGAGGGGAACAGGGAGGTTGGTGGGAGGACGAGTCTAATGTAGGGAGGCAAAAGTTGAGTAGATATTGGAATAAAATGTTAGCCATGTAAGGAAATATTTGCATTTCCTTACCTTTTCATGGTCTCGATTGTTCCGGTGAGCGTAAGGAGTTAAAGTAGAAGGGTGCGTGATAAATCGCATAACCTAGAAAGAAGTAAGCTTCTCTGACTACTCCAGACACAACTACTTCATTGAAAGCCGTGGTACCAACAATTATATACCCAACTATTACTCTCAGGGCGTAGAGTCCCTGTAATCCGATACAATGGATGTGGTGATGGTGGTGGTGGAGGTACGGGGACTGGTCGTCTAATAGGAAATCCCGCCACGTCTGCATGCCTCCGGGCCTCGCGAGCACTCTGCGCGGAATCTCCAATATTTTAACGATAACAATCTTCCCTATGACCATTTTCGCATTCATCCCTTGTCGCCCTACTCCAAGGATATCTCACGTTTCTCGTCTGATTAAGCAGCTCGTCGTCCCCCACAACTTTCACAACTGGTATCTTCGTGAGCGCAGAATCTTTTTGAAGCTTTTGCAAAATTCGAAGACGACATTCTTCTTTCCGTCTCTCGATGGTATCTTTGGTGTAATTGATTCTGATCATTGGATTCGTTTCGTCCCTATAGCTGTGGTATCCCTCCGAAACGACGACGGTTATTTCGTCTAGTGATGTGAATAAAGCCAGCGGCATCTCCTCCATCTCATCACTCTCGCTGTCCGATTCTTTCTGCTCGCTATTCTCATCTAGATCTCCTCGTCTCCCACTATCGAGTTTTAAAGTCAGTTCTCTCCCCCCTTCATCATTCCTCCTCATCATCTAGAAATAAAGAAAAACTCACAAAAGCACCCGCCAAATCTTCTTCCACTCACTCCCTAGCGGCCGGTCCCAAGACTCCTCAACCGCCAACCGCCTCACATCCCCAACCACCCATTCTCCCGTCATCTCAGCCACAAGCTCAGTTAAAATCCTCGCCTTGTCTCTCCATAGAAGAAACACATCACAACTCGGCCTGTACCAAACCCCTTGGCCGCTCTTCACTCTCTCCATAAACCGTTTCCCTTCTTTGAAAATACCTTTCGCTCGCTTCAGCCACTTCCCCTCATAATTCAGACCTCTGTCTTTCAAATTATACCCCTTCTTTATCTTCAGCTTCACCTTCGGCAGTTCCATTTGATCTCCAACTTGCTTTTCAGTTCGACGAGCCAAAGCGTTCTTCGCTTCATCAAAAGCATCTTTCTCTCTCTCGAAAAACTCCTTCCTCTCATCCCCACCCTGATCGTTCTCCCAATCCTCCCAAAAAGCATATTCTTCCCATTCCTCCCTAAAAGAGTTTACCGCTTGATACCAGAGCATTAACCCTTGCCCACCATTCTCACTGGGCGTGGAACATTGCCGGTAGATAGAGAGTGCGAACTGGCGCGAGTGTCGCGAGATATGCAGCAGGACTGGCGGACAGCAGGGGGTCGTGAAGTAAAAGCCTGCTGAGCGATGGAGACGACGCTCTTCATCGTGGGAAATGCGTCGGGTCATGAGCGCTAATTTGGTGGTGGGGAAGTCGAGATATTCAGGCGAACTAGGTGCGGGGGTGGGAGGGTAAGCGTCCAGATTAGGTTCTGGAGTTCGAGGGGGAGGTCAGTGAAGTGGTGGAATTCTGTTGCCATGGTTGGATTGAGGATGTTGGTTGGAAGAAGAAGGGAATGTTAGGGGAAAAAGCAAGGGGATGAAGATGGAGATAAGCAGCGGTGGGGTCGTTGCAACCCCGCAGAAGGCTGCAGCCCTGAAGCGGCCTGCTGGCCTGACGCCACATTGATCACATTGATACCGGTACATTGTATCTTCCAGCAATTATGTTTTGAATACATATCTACACGTGATCGTTCATCCCGCAAAATGAATCACAAAACGATATCCCTTACCAAGATACCTAAATGAACACGCAAGGAACTGTCCCAATCGCCGAAAGCGGAATAACGGTCCCTGAAAGGCTGAAACCGCCACATGAGCTACGCCTTACGAAGCTCATAGTCTTCTAAATCTCTTTGATATAAAGAGAACGCAAAGGCAACAATTGATATGATTATTACCGTGGCAGGTAAAATATATGGACTGAGGAATATACTTGTGCTCCAAAATGTGTGAAAAAGTAAGTATAGGGCTAGATAAGCTGGAAAAGTGTTTGTACAGACATGCTCAACTTCGCATCTGTAAGTTCCCCTTGCTGCTGGATATATCTATTTATGCACATTGATTTTTCGAACTCCAACACGCTCGCTGAACTGCCAGAGAGAACCATTTCGAACCTTGCAAAGGACATACTTCAAGCATCGAAATTGCTATAGGGACACTCTGACGGATTATTCTCGTCCAGCAATGTCAATTGCCTACTCTCGCTCTTTCCCTCTTCTCCATAAGTTGACAAATCAGAACTGATTTCAATGTCATCGTAGTCTTTAAGTAAGCCTCGCACAGTACTTGTTGCAGAGTGCCGCTTCTCTGGAGTGCTCATGAGGTTATCGATCACCCATTTTGGCTGCATTGCTATGAGGAGGTTGGAAGCGTAGCGAGACCTTCTCTTATCATGCGCTGGAGTAAGAGCAATTGGAAAGATGAGTTCGCCGTTGAAGCAGAATGTCCAATGTGAGTCGGTAGTTTCCGAGTCACATCTGATGGCAACTCGCCCACATCATATATTCTCAATCCACGGAGGAAGCTCCAAAATCGGTTATTGTATTCCTCAACAGTAGCCACATTATCAGCCGGTGCACAGATAACCACCAGACTAGATATGACCCAATGTGATGTGCCTCGGTGAGGTATGAACGAATGGCTAGACCTAATAATCGCACATTTCGAGGCTGCGATGGATCATCGGAATCGAAGATGTAACGATGATGGTTTGCTCGGAAGCCTTTTGTCGCATACCATATTAATTGGATAGCGAGATAATACGAGTTTGAAGATACTACGCCTTCATAAGATCAGATCCCATTGAGAGGTTTTTTTAATCAAGTGCATAAGATATTGTTTTTAGCCATAAAAGCCTCGTGAGAATGCCCTGAAAGCCCTATATTATAGTGAGTTTGGACTGGAACTCTTCGAAAGCAATCTGTTGCCATGTTCTACTCTCATACTTTTCAACAAGACTGCATGTTATAATGGCTCCTGAAATGTCGATTGATGAGGTGGTTGAGCTTCCTGAAAGAGACGCCGGCGTCACGACTGTGACCTCCTTACCATACAAGCCCCTGAAAGTTTAGCGAGTTCTCACCTAATTTCAGAAAAATCGGCATACGCTCTCATTTTCTCCATTTGTTTTGACTTATTATCATTACGCACAATCGGTCCCCTAGGCTATTTGGAAATCCCTAAGTGCGTCATTGCAGTCCTAGATGACGATAGATTGACCTGCTCTCTCCAATGCAGCTTCAAATTCTTAAGTCAGATTATCGGTTGCCAGGAAGGGAGCTACCCACGAGCTATAAGGCTCGAAAAAGATGAATGGAGTAAGCTCTCTGCTCAAAAGAAACTCAAAGCCTAACACGGTCTCTAATCCTCTTATTCTTTCCAACCCGGCGTTTGAAGTCGAGCAGCGATTGTCTGGATGATAGGACGTTCGAACCACTTTAGATGGCGTTAATATTGCGATTACGTGCATCGCTGTTTTATTGAGCTCACGAGCAACAGCCTGAAGATCTCGTCTCCCTGCTGATACAGAGTTGAGGCTGGACTAGCTAGTCTCAGCAACACGTACATGAGTTGATCGACGAGTACAGGGGCAGTGCATCCTATGAAACTAGAGTACTGGCCTATTGTTTTGCAGAGAATTTGGTGCATGTGACCATTAGAGTCAGTGGTGCTACTCGCCATTGGAAAGACGTGAGAGCCTGATGGCCACGCTTAATTATTGGCTGCCACTGCATCCCATCTCGACGGGCGATTCCGTATTCCCTGCGACTTTCTTTTCTTTTTGGAGGCTTTGCCAGGCTGGCTTTTCCCTTGGCGTCATTCAGACCGCATGGTTGTTCAACTTGACTGCAGCCACCACAATTTGTATCACCCCACCACCTCAGGAGCCAAACTCAGCCTCGCCTTGCTTGCTCTCCGCATCTTGCTTTAATGGCATACATTCATTGCGGTAAATTTATGACCCAAGATACTTGTGATTCCCCACCACTTGCACTGTCATAGAAGGATCTACAACATGTCCAAGGTCAGTAAGCTTCCAAAAAGTCGATAAAGGTCGATGAAACTGATATGCTTCCACATAACAGCCTTCTCAAACAACAACTACATCTCCAAGGACTGATATCAGAATTGGGGATGTGCCATATGATATTGACGTATCCAAAATACCATACCTATCATCCTTCGTTGACTTTCAAAGAAACGCCCATCCACAAGCAACAGAGTTTATTCACGGTCCTATCCCTCTCTTCGATATAGCCCTCAAGGGAATCGAATCTGGCTATCGCCAGTGTTTCCGATCCCTCCCTGCCGACCTTTCCCAGCACCGCATTCTTTGCAACACGTATGATTTTCTCCGCATTGACGTTCTTAGCGGGCAATCCATCAACGAGATTTTCAACGATCTGAAATCCGGCCAAAGCGACTATGATCGCGAGGAGAGACGAGAAATCAAGGGTGACAAGTCAAAGGCACGCGACGCAGCTTTTAAGCTATTATATTTAATACTGCTAGGGGAATTCAAAGATGAGACGAAGGATAGCGCTAAAGTATTTAATGCAGTGCTGTACCTCGTGTCTCATGCGGCGACTTTCAAATGGAGGACGAGGAGTGTGGTTCGGGCTGCGTACGAGGAGCGATTCGTAGTTTCGGCAAAGCAGAAAATAGGGTTAGATAAGTGGGAAAAGAAGGACGCTGCTAAGCTAGCAGCAGAAGACGCAGGCGATGTGACGACGGAAGAGGAAGAGTCCGATCGCTATTATAACTCTGATTATTCGTATTAAACTGCGAAGACACCTTGCGTTATTGGTCTTCGAAAGGATCCCAATATTTGCAGAATTGTTTATTGACTCATTTAACCCTTTATTCCAAACTCTTCAGATCAGCTATTTCTTGAGCCTCCAAATTAGTATCATCCTGCTCTTTGCTTCTTACCTACTAAGTCTCAAATCTAGAAAATAAAGGTCATGGCTGCCTATAACTACCTCTACACTCTCCTCTAAACTCTTAAGGGATTTTACATCCCCAGGGAAAAGAGGGTTGAAGTCAGCTAATATTTAAACGCGTAGCTTTGTTAGAAATAGTAGGAGAGAAAGTATTACGATCACAGAAATCCACGAGGTAAAAAAAAATAGACATGTCCTCAGTATACTATCTTCTATACAGGTATAGAGCTAAAAACACCCATCGTAGTATAATCAGCGGCAATCGATGCAATAGCTGGCTTACCACGGCGGTTGACAGGGTAGCTTCCACTCTCACTGATACGCTCTGCGAACGCGATCATGATTTCTGTCTCTCCGGATCCCTCTTCGATGCCTTATATACCATTGTCGCAACCTTCAAAAAGTAGACATTCCCCCACGAAAATCTTCATCCTTGCTAGCGCGCAAATCAAAACCATATATCATCAGCATAAAATAGACTCGCAGCACCGCCATCTCTTAATGCAGCGTACTTAGCAGAAGTCAATAATGTCAGATGATTGACTTGTGGAAAGCACACAAGCAGCGTATTTCTGTTCAAAGAGTGAGGAAGCTTAGTTGCAGCCTATAGAACACGATTTTCACACCAGAGTTATTAACTTTGCACTACTACATGGGTTAAACTTCTGCCGTTGGAAGATTTCTGGTCTCAAGATGACAGGAACTTTGTTGCAACAGGACAGTATGATATTTTGGTTCAATAGACTATATCCGTAGGCTTAGAATATGATGATTCACTTTCCTCGACTTGACTAAAGCTAGGTCTTCTAGAGCTCTCAACATCTATCTCTACTTCCGGACTAGTGTCGTGCTCGGAAAGAGGTGCACTATGTTGAATTGTCTCTGGTGCACTAATAGCTTGTTCTAAGTTCGCACTTGCAAGGGTTTGATACTCTTTATCCTCTTTGAGCATATCCTCCACCGCCTTGTACGCAAGGCCGTCCAGCTCACGCCTTCGAGCATCAATTTCTTGAAGCTTCTCCTTTAGCTTCGACTCCAATAGATCTTTGTTACGTCCTAGTTCATCAATAACCTGCTGTGTTTCCCGTCGTAGGCGCGAAAGCGTTCGTGCGCAAATATTGTTGTGGAGTATATTAGCGAGTGTTTCCGCATCCATCAGAAATTGCTGGACTTTATTTGCGCTCACTCGGACCCTATGGACAGCAGTATTTCGTATTTGCGCTATCGAGTCGAGAAGCTCGGAAAAGGGCTTTCCGAGCTCATTGAGTTTATCAGCGTCGAACTTGTTCTCGTTGGAATGAAATACACGGGCCCAAATATTGAGCTCTACAGATTCCGGGTAGTCCCATCCCTCTTTCTGAAGTATGTCTCCCATCATCTTCTGCCCAAACGCATAACAAGCGTCTTCAAGTATGGCTTGTACCTTCACCAGAAGTCGATGTTGAGTATTGAGAGGTAAGTATACTGGGTATAATGACGAAACAGAGACGCTCGAACGTGAAAAGGGACGCTTCCGAGGCCGAGTATTCAAGACCTGGGATTCTATGTGGGTTAACAACGAGAGGATCTAGCAGTCTTGGATAACATACCCGATTCTTTCCTTTTGCCTTTATGAGCTAACTCAAGCTCATTGACTTCCGGTGAAGCCGATCTCCCTTGATCTCCCTCAGCAGCGTCTCTTATAGCATCCGCATCAATTCTCGCTGCTTCAGCTTCCGAGGCTACGCGCTCTGCGGTTTGCGCGGGAGAGACCTCGAACACTTCTGGAAAACGGATCTTGGCCCTTAGAGTTGATGCAAAAACCTCATCTTGCAGCAGTGCCTTCGCGGTGAGGCAGACATTATCAATATTATGCTCCTCTATCAGTGCGCGGACTTCTGCATCTCCATCATCCAGGTGCTTCTGGATCAGCTTCCGGATCTTCTTTACGATGCGCAACTGTGCGTCTTGTCCCATGAAGACATTTTTGAGCGCCAAGTAAACCAACCTTTCATCTGGAGGGTTCTTAGCCATCAGGTTTGATTGGAAGGAGAGGTAAAGTGCAAGTCCCTAAGAAGGATTTAAAACACGACGGATGAAGAAACAGGTCGCCCGCATGCGAGCAAGATCAGAGAATTACAGTAAGCGAGTGCGGGTCTAGAATAAGCTAGCTATAAAGGGTTAGTATTTTTTTTAATACAGAAGACTATGTATCCATCCCCCCCCCCAAAATGATTGCATTGGGCCTTTGGGTAATACCACCCTGAAACCTCGTTAAGACCACCCAAAGAGGAGATATCAGGTGTTTTCGAGAAATCGCTATTCGCTGAAGACCCTTGAGTTGGCCAGTGCTTAGGTGGTGTTATCCTTGGACCCACTGAAGTTCTTCAGGGAGGTTAGTATAAGTCAAGAATAAAATTATAAAGCGGTTAGAACTTAAGCTGATTTCGATTTCTACTGTAAATCTATTAATCTACAACACCTAAAATCATAACAAGGATGAACCAGAGAAACATATTACCTTGTTCCTGGAGCCTAAATTTTGGCATGGGACTAGGGTATTGCCTCGCCGTACTCGCAAACCGCTGCCTGAATCACCTTACTCGAAGGATTTAAGTCTATCAGACTCGCCACCTCATCATCGAGAAAAAGATCCTCTTCTCAAGAAATTTCAAGTACTCACATTTCTCAACAATACTTTGATGATGGCATCCACATTTCCCGGCGTCACAGTGAGGCCCGCTCCTCACGGAGCAAATGCTCTCAGCGACACCCATGGCCGAGCCCTTAAAAGTGGCAAAGAGCTATTCAGAAACTCTTGCTACAAAGAATTCGCGAAAATAAAAAATGACCACATTATTCAAAGCTCCTTCGATGACCCCGAAGAAGGTTTCCAGTTTCTTGGAGCAAACAATGGCTTCGTTAATGCAGCGGTCAAATCCTACAGTCAGCACCATCATCTCATCATTCGCCCAGAAGATGTGTGGTTCTCAGTACTTGTGCAACTGAATGTCTACATCAACGAGCATGCAGAAGAGCTGCGCAGCATGTTCGTTGCACACAAAGGTCAGAAGAGGCTTCAGCTAGAGGTTACAAAAGCGATTGCAGGGAATGCATTCTTTGGCGTGGATTGGTCAAAATTTTCTTACCAAATGTAAGATGGCAGAGACTCCATTCAAGAAGGAAGACTATGCTAACTATATACAAGGGGTAAGATGATCGAGGAGAACATCCTCGACCCCTCATTGCGTGAATGGTTTATGCCGGCCTTCACTACAACAACCAAGTCCGACCAGGCCACCGCAAGCATCATCATGATGAGCTCTATGCAGAAGTACTTCACCTTCGGATGCAGCATAGGTTGCGGCCTACCGTCAGTAACTTTGCAAGGTCAAAAAAAAGACTGGGAGAAAATGCTCGGCAGACTTGAGAGACTCAAGACTTTTGGAGAAGAACCTACGAGGTGGTATGAGCTGTTGAAACCAGTATTCATTAAGTTCGTTGAGACTTTCGATGCACCAAAATCCGAGGCTATCAAAGACTTCTGGCAGAAGATTGCCCATTATTCCGGTGGCGGAAGTGGTCCTACTTATCTCTCTGGTATAGCCTTCCCCTTGCGCATCTATCCCCCTTGGTCATTAACTTCATTCTCAGGATGGATTACGGCCTTCTGTTTCTGGAATGACCAGGGAAAGTGCTTTAATCAACCTGGCAAAAACCCTTCTTCGGAAGAATCAATGCATGCCATGGGCGCGCCAACACCCGTCTTGTGTTTAGATAATGCAAGATATCATCGGAGTGAGCAAACTCTTCTCTTCGTTATCCCCGTATTTTGAACTTCTGATTGGCGGTTTGATTTCTTAAGAAAGCAAGAACTAACCATGCCAATTTTACAGTCGACTCGGAAGATGTCCCTGCTGGTTGGACTTCCGTACCCGTAGAACTCAATGATGATGGATTTATCTATAACGCTGCAATGGTGGCCGGCTCCGTCGGAATGCAAATTTCCAGCAGTGGTACAAAGCTTCACGGCTGGAAAGGAGGGAAGGGTATAGATACTGTACAGCCCTTGAGTGGATGGTGGATGTATGAAACCAGTATGTAAACCCATTCTTCTCGCTGCTTTTATCTTGAGTATTTAAAATAAAGTTGACGCATATCATAGGGACTGAAGATGAAATCTTGGAGGAAAAGCGGATTCGCTATGAGGAGATGAGAAAAAATTCCTCGTTCCTTCCCGAATGGAAAGGCAAAGAAAGCCTGATGTGGCTTGGAGAATATTGAGCTGGTCCCGGCCTTCCCTCTCCGAAGGCTAATAAGTTCCACCTTGAAGTTACTGAGCTTGCCAATTAGACGCATTGAACATATCTCTGTTTTCTTCTTCTTTATATACTCTTCAGCTCGGTAGGTGGTGGAGTTTGTAATCCTACAGGTATAAGCATAAGAGATGGCGGCATTTTGACAGAGAAACCCTAGCGGCTAGATGACAAGGAGCCTAGTGGGTTAGAAAAGATACCAAAGTGATATATTTTAATGATTTCTAAGGTTTATTCGAACGCAATGATGTTATTGTTCTTATTCTAACCAGGAAAACCTGCTTCTGCACAATAACTCCTGATTTGTAAGCAACACGCATGCGCGTACTCCTTCAAGGAGACTATCTCTCATTCTCATACTACTCCCAGCAAACTACCTCCTGCACGTTAATTTTCCTCCTCTGAATCTCCCTCGATAAGTTAAATTAGACAACCATACCGAAGGCACGTTTGAAAGAACCCATATAATTTCTATGCAGACACCGGTACGCAAGATATATGACGTCAAGCCCCAGGTGTTAAAGGGTATGCAAGAAATCTCACGTTCGCTCTTAGTGAACATTAATCCCATATCCAATTTGTGTTATTGAGGTTAATACTTTCCCTAAGATGGCGTCGAAATCTATCAATATAATTAGCGTCCCATCCGATCTTGGCTCCGTATATGCTGGCAAGTCACGAGCCCCAGCAGCGCTCAAGACAGCGGGCCTGCAAGAAAAGCTCAAAATAGGAGGATGGCACGTCACCGAGTTTGCGGCATTACCAGAAGGCTCCGGAGTGTGGACAGCTAACACTCGAGAACCGCATGGTGCTCGTAACGAAACCGCAATCGTCGAAGCCTGCAACCAAGTCCGCCACGCTGTCTCAGCAGCTCTTGCTAATGAAAATGGGACAAAGAATGCTTTACCATTTCAGCTCATTCTTTCTGGCGAGTGTCTATTCTGCCCAGCAATTTTGTCTGCATATTGGCAGCATCTCGAAGGGTCGGGAAAGCGCATTGGCATCATCTACGTTGATGCCGATTGCGATTTAAGCACACCTACCGAAGCGGGCTCTACGGGCAATATCGCAGGAATGACACTCACGCATCTAACACTACGCGATGGTGGCTTACAAAGCATGAAAGCTTTCTCGCGCCCTGACGGCTCGGGTGTCGTTGATAGCAGCAACATTGTTCTCTATGGCCTCAATGTTGACTCCCCGGTCCCCACGCGCCAACACTTTGGATACCTCCTCGATAATGGGTTTCGTGTTTTTACTTCTCAAAAAGTGCGTGGTGCTGCATCGGAGCAAGCTGCTGCTGCATTAAAGTGGATGGAAGAGCGTGTCGATTTCATTCTCGTCCATTTAGATGTGGATGTCATCGATCCACAAGAGTTTCCCCTAGGCAATGTACCGAACTGGACAGGGCTTGTTTTTGAGGAAGTCATGGATGGGCTTAAGGTCTTCATGAGTAGTAAGAAAGCTGTAGGCCTGAGTGTTGCTGAGGTGAATCCTGATCATGATCCTGGCTTGAAGATGACAACTCGTTTGGTCAACGAAGTTTCCAGCTGCTTGGAAGGCATAATGAGGCATCATAACAATCTCGACTAACCCTCCCTAGCCTAGATTCTACTGATTTCTCCTAATATTATCCACAACTGGCCACTTGTATCCGTATCTCCCATACACTATATAATATACAATACTGAAAATTATTGTCCCTCCAAAAAGGACGCAACTCCAGTTCATAGTTACGAGAGTAACCTTCAACAAATTAGCAGCTTACTTCTATGAAAGAGAAAGAGCCGGGAGTGAGTCCGGAGCTGAAACTTGAAGCTGGCCAGTGAAGTGGGGAGCTCGAGATTGAGAACAAAGAAATACGTTGCTTACGGTCGCTGTAGAAGGAAAAAAGCTAAAGAATAGTGCAATAATAACGTATATCAAACCGACCACATTCGCAATTGGGCCAAGAATTGGTCCCATATACCAGGGCCCCCAATTAAGTTTATCCTTAATAGGATCATTCCGAAGCCGTTTATGTAGTATAAGGGCGATAGGTACCATATAAGAGGTCATGAAACCTGCCACGCCAACACTTAGAATTGCGTTAAAAGCGGCAGTGCTTCCAATATTTATAAGGGCCAGGAGAAAGGCTATAACAGCGGTGATGGCAATTGAGTACATAGGCAAACGCGTTGTAGGATGCACCTAGAATAAAACTCAGCTTCCAATGTCTCTAGAAATACTGCAAAGAGCAGCTAAGTCTTGGAAAACTTACGCGCTTGACGTATCGACTAAAAGGCACGCCATCATCTCTAGCTAATGACCAAAGCAGACGAGACGCAGTAGCCATACTCCCGCTTGAACCCGCAGCTACGAGAAAAAGAACCAAGCTCGTTAAAATCGTAGTAGCCGTATTACTCTTTGTAGCCTGGCCGAAGATTTCGATAAATGGGAATCCAGTAGGAGTATTCAAGGCTGCATTAATATCCCCAAGGCAAAATAGAAGTGCGATTAAAAGTGCCAGCCCCGTAACTCCATTAACAATTATAGTCGCAATTATAGCCCAAGGAACAACTGTCGTAGCATTTTGCACCTCTTCAGCCACTACCGAGGACTTAGAGTTAGTATGTAGATGGAGCACAATCCGGTAAAGGAACAAATGATTTGGAAAGTACATACTATGGTTGGCGCTGTCAGCTCCTTGGTCGAGGTTAGCAAAGTATTATCTGAGCGGAATTGAACGTTCTGTTGGTTACCGGTGAAAGTATAAACACTAGCAATAATGCCAACGAAAAATGACAATCCATCAGTACTCCATCCTCCTGCATTAATAAAGGTTGCAAAAACGTCTTTCGTAGAGCCATGAGGACCTAAACATACTAATGTAATAAGGACTGCAAAAAACCCAATTATATGAACGCAAAGAAATACCCCTTCAACTTTGGAAAGCCATCTTGCGAAGAAGCTATTTATCAAAGTCATAAAGGCTAAGACGGCATAATAAATAAGTGTGCCTTGCCATCGAGTGGGTATATAAGTAGGCTGGTTGAATATAACTAGACCTTGGATCATAGTTGCAACGAGGAAAGCACCGGAAGCTTGGCCGAACTGCCAAGCAGTTACTGTGAGCCAACCTTTTATAGAAAAAAGTCAGCATAATATATGAATTCGGTATTGCACAGTCTTACCTGTAATATAGCTAAGGAATTTTGCTGTGCTAGGCGGCGCTAGAATAGCAACCCAGTGATATTGCTGAAAAGTTAATATATATACAAACCTACTAAGAAACCACTTTAAAACTTACCCCACCTGCTAAAGGCATCCTAAGCACTTATTAGCTTTTGAAATTCAGTATCCTATTCTTAACTTACATTGACGTCAATTCTGCCAATGAAGCCATCGCTGCGAGATTTCCACTAGTTAGTCTTAAGTTAGTGGTAAGAAAATTAACCTCGGGATAGATTCATACACCCAGCAGAAAAGGTAGCCATATATCAGGCCTGCAGGGCCTCCATTCTGAAATCCGTAGAGAAAGACACTATATAAACAAATCAGCTTGAGCAATGACACAAATTGAGAATAGAATGAACAGTCTTAGAACTTACGCTAACATTGTTTCCCATGTTGCCAGAAGACTACAAATAAATCCGATGATAGATAGAAGCCCCAATCTACGCTACTAGTTATTAGTCTCGACTCTCAAGGTATTACTACAGATGGGCTATTTAATAGGCGTACCTTAAGCTGTCCTTTTTTGCCGTAGAATGCCATATCTCTTTCATCTCTGGTCATATTGGACATATCCCCTCCAATATCTTCTGAAATTGGACTTGCATCTTTGGTCTGGTCGGCAAGCTCCAGGTCTCCAATAGAGCCCAGAGTCTTATTATCCATCTCGAATATTGGTTTTGACGAATTGTCTGAAAAGATAAAGAGCTGTGCGCAATTTACGGCAAGTGGTGAATTTCCCCGGAGAAAGCGCTTCAAGCTTTCTATTGACAAACAATGAGCAGGAAAGCAAAACCGAGGAGACGGAACTTTGGGGGCAGCCTCCATCCTAGTCCTGACTCCGGCACCCAGAAAAGATCGGGTGATGCGACCCAAAAATGGGGTAGGGGAATGGCTGATAAAGAGGGGAAATGCCATCTTGGGACCTGATTGGCAGTCCCTTGGCTTTTTGCGCGTCGGGTTGCTTTCTCGACTGAGTCGGTTGGTACCCGAAAATGCAGCTATGTCCATGGCTTACAGGGTCCACATGCAGCGTGCTGCGAACGGCAATGCTCCAACTTGCTCCCCGTCTATCGACGCCAAACACCTCCCTGCGCAAAGTGTTCTCGCACCGATGGTTCAACGTTAGAAGAAGGTTCTGATGATTGGGTTTCGACGATTCTATTTACGGTTTGACCAAGATATTAGGTCCCGTAGCACTCGGTGCCCTATCTTTGTGCAATGCACTTTAGTCTTTATGCTCGAAGGCGGTTCACAGCTCAGTTCACAGTTGAGTTCACACACGTCGACTCTTCCAGCGTGGGAGTCAATATGCATAAACGCCCCCACCTACTCCGTATCCGGGGCACATTTTCCCTAAACCCGGTTCGGCGCCCCCAAGCGAGTATGCTGATACCACGTAATGCTTGGTCTTCGTGTACACCAGTATCTATAGCCAATGTGCACTCTATCCCACCATAAATTGAGATGCCCCGCATCACCTGGAAATGTACAAAAGAAAAGTTGATTGAGTCCTGAGTTAATGTGATCGGGTATCTCTGGTGGTTCCGGGTAGAGTGAGCAGGCACTTCGAATACCTGCTCCTTTGCCATGATTTACAATAAAAATAACGACTAAATAGAGCACTTGACTTGGTTACTTCTTCCGATTCTTGATGAAAAAATGTGAAAATGTAAGTGACAAGTATAACTCAACTCGGGCCCAGGCACCGCAAGCCGGCATTTATACACCCTCCTTGGCCTCTGGGATTTTCCCCCCAGCTTTTGCCGGCCTTTCAAGATTGAACCACCCAATTTCAGGTTTGTTCTTATGTTTCTCTGATACAGGAACCGTAACAAAGCCTTCATTGTACCTGTCTACAAACCCATGACTCCCATATAGTTTTGCCCCGAGGTCGCTTGCCTGAACAAACGCTCTCAACCTTAGACTATCTGCAATGTTAGTTCCCCATTCCATTAACATTGTGCCGGCACCTCGGCATCGATGTTCCGGGTGTGTTGCGAGCATTTCGATGACTTTGAAGTTAGTTAATGTAGATTCTACTTTTGAAGTGATAAGCGATTGCTCTGGATGCACGTACTGCAGCAACCTCCATCTTTCAATCTTGCTAATTGCTCTTGATGTACAAAGCTCCACATTTCTTCACCCCAATTATTTAAATCTGCATTCGGGTGGCAATTAAAATGCATCTCCTGGCTCACTGGTGCTAACTCGGCAGTTGGCTCTTTGTGAATACACCATTGTGCCGCGCTGATGATTTTCCCTAACTCTGGATGTTAGGAAATACTCACTATCATCACTGGAAACAAAGAACAATAAACTCTGCTAGATTTTGAAATGCAGCTTAGAAAAATGCGGCTTAGAACTTACCAGTCTCGGTATCGACGACTTTCATATATATGGCCGTTGGATCACTTAGCCAGAGATCAAGCATTCTTTTTGCTCCCTTCTCTCTTTTCTCTTCTTTTGGATATAGTACAAAGAAACCCGGCTGACTATGTAAGGAATTAGAATTTAAAGAATAGGCATTCCCTTGCAGACCTGCTAGAGTTTAAAATACTAGCTACCTTATTTATAGAAGCACCTTACTTACTAGGGGTCGCTAAACGAAGCGATGTTTAGTTCTAGAATCTCGAGGGCATCAGACGGCTCAGCCTGGAGGAGTCGAAGTGGTTGTTTGTTAGTGGAATCCATGTTTTGTTTTGTGTTTGCATGAAATCTAACAAAGCTAGAAGAACGTATATGTTAAAGAAGCTGTTGCTAATATGCGAATACAACATGACCCAGAAGTGGGGTTTTGGAAGTTGAAACTCAGCTACGGAAGCAACCGATATTAGGGTCAGGTGGCCAGTTGTAATCGGTAGGTATCATACGATGGCTGGCTACCTCTCCTTTATACAGGCTAGCGTGGGTCTGCAATGCGCTGACTCAACCCCTAGAGGCATCCAATAGGGGTTGCATAGAAAGAGCGGCATCAGACGACGCATGCCGTGCAAGGAAGACTGCGCTGCAACCTAGTTTTCAACATCCAAGGTTACTTTTTATACATTTTCCAGCGTGCTAATACTAAAGTCATGAGAGTCTTTAGGGGAAATAGCCCGCTCCAAATCTTCGAAAGCTTCACGGATCTTCCGTTTAGCTACCTCAACCTTTGAGCAGAAATACGGAGAATATCAGGGTAGTGGAAGAGAAATGCGATGTCATTAAATCAGGTTGCGTACCGAATTTGCCTGGGTTACATCGCCCCATCTTTAACTAAATTGCATTTATATGGCCTTCTCCTAAATTTATAAAGGAAACCTTTGTTGATTGGTCGACCGCTTTGACGTCTCACCATTAGTCGACCCCTTCCACTCTCAGCTTATAGTTTATACCACTTACATCACTTATTGTATCACTGATTCGGAGCTTACTTACCCATTATAGTAGGTATCAGTCATTACATCACTGGTAACTAGTGCTCGGATGGTCTATATAACTAGGGAAACTCACCTGTTCCATTCCCTCTCAATCATCAACTCTCAGCTGTACATTAGCTCTCAATCAATCAACTGATTCATCAAAACTACTCTCTAAAACCTCTGTGAGATCGAGTTATTACTGCTAGAACAACAACCTTGAGTGCTTCTATCTATCTATCTATCCTTCCTTGATGTGAAGTCGTCAAATAAAAAGCGGGAACCGAATAAATGCTAGTGCCAAGAGGAAATACAGTATCGGAGTTATACTACTTCGATATCCACAGATGCGGACAAGGTATAAGATTTGTAGACATCCCCAATAAGCTTTCGACACTCTACCCTTGTGTCGCTCTAGCTTTCTCAATCTTGATCAAGTCTGTTCCTAAACAACTTCAGATAGATTAAAGCCTACTATAAAATAGCCCGTCCTAGTATCCTTATCTCGCTCTCAAGATATGAGCAGCTAAGGCCTTCGCGTCAAGACCTCACTTCTGGCACATATGCAGTCTTCTCCTATCCTTCTACCTACAGAGCTACAATCCCCAAGAATCCGTCAATCTCTCCATCTTTCAAATTAGTCTCCGGACCCAGCAGCCTCATCCGATAATAGTCACTACTGCCCACTCTGCCTTGCCCTAACACAAATTCGAATCCCCAAGTGGTGACATTCCCCAATCCCACAAATAAACCATCCTGCTGGACGCCCGCAATCTCATGAGTATACACTTCCGGGTATAGTCTTGATCCTCCTCCTCCATTTTCACTCGAGTACCCTAATTCCTGATCCTGCTCATTCATTGAATACACCAATGTCGGTCCTCCTTGAATATCAAATACCGAGCCATTATTGGCACACGAAAAAATATTGTAGGGGACAGTGGGGTCAGTGTTGGTGATTAATTGGATTGAGGACGATGAAGGGGAAGAGGAAGGTGAGAGACTGCTTCGAAGGCCATCGAGGCTGCTATTGGAGGTGTCGCGTGGTTCAAAGAAGAATTGTTGTGTGAGGTTGCCGATGGGATTTGACATGTAGCCTGGCCAGCCTTGGCAGGTTCCTGGGGCGATAGGGATTGCTGTTACGTTCGGGACTAGAGCGGATATGAGGGGCGCTAAAGTGAGGAGGAGGAGGAGGAGGACATTGGGGATGAGGCATGTCATGGTGGTGAAGATATTGGAGGTAATTCAGCTTTGATCAACAGAGGATACATTTTTTACGGATAAGATGCTGTTGTCGAGCAATTTTTGGAATGGGTGTTCCGAGTACGTGGCACCTCCAAATTGTGGGATATAGCCATGGTATGACTTTGGTTAATTCTGCGCCGGCTGTGAGGAGATAGAAATTCGGCTAACAGTATTGCCTGCGGTCTCGGTTATTGGTTCATATTCGTGGATGAAAAGGGGCTTGTACTGGATCCCCACTTTGATACTGAACTAGCAGAGCGACAGAGGTCTGTCAGCCTATGATGAGAACGTCGGTATTTTGCTCTATCTATTCAGCCGAGATCTTTGCGGAGGACAGTAACCTCTAACGTAGACTTTGATACAAGTCACGTGATGATTGGAGATTAAACGATATTCCGACGGCGGAATAGTACATTGACCTCGGAATCTCGATGTAAACCTTTGTAATTATAATATTAATATAATAACTTAGACCCATTTATAGTAATAATCTCAGAACTATCTAGGTACTATACTACTTCTTGATTCAATGACTCTACTATGAGACTAAAATGGGATCCTAGCTTAGTTACTATCTAGTAAATTTATCAAGAGAGCTTACACAGCTTTAATATAAAGAGTAGTTTTCGTACCCAAGACCAGGCCCCAGTTTATAGTCAACTGTAATCGCGACGATGAAGCGAGACAGATAATGCCATCATCGCCAAGGTTATTTGTTAAGCACCGATTCCATAGTTTTGATATTGTCATGGTATAGCTAGATATAAAAGCGGTCTAGATTGTAATCATGTTAACTTTTACATCTCTCCCTCTGCTATACAATGATTATTTTGCGTCTTTGAGCCTGCTTTAAAAATGGCATGCATGTCTCTGCGTAGGCTTCAAAATGTCCCAGACGTACAAATACACCGTCTCGCACTTCTTGCAGCACTAGCCCGCTTATGACTATGTGGAGGTAGCGCGATGTCAATGAACTCTTATCAACCTTTATTGGAATACAAAAGATATTGTTCACGGGCATTTCCTCGCCCCAGTGGTCAAAGTGAATCTTGCCGTATGATCTTGTGGTAATGTGCATTCCCATGAATGTGACCGGCTGGACCTTGCCTTCGATACTAGAGATAACAACAGACTTCTGTGGCGTTGTCTCGTCGTCCGCTCTCCAATTAGCGCGCAGCAAGAGTGTTGATAAATGTAGCTGTGTCTCGTGCTCTTTTGTCTCGATGCCGACAAATTGAGTGACCAGGATGTCGACGCCGTACTCAAATCTGCAATGTTGGTAGGTCATTGACCCTTCAAGAGACATCCATGACCAAGTTGGCGCTCGCTGAACCGACGGGCGTGCCGTGTTGCCCTTTGCAACCCACAAAAGCTCGACCGGCATGAAGATGTGCCAAAGGCCATGGTAATGCGCCCCAAAGAATGGGCTAAATATTTCAATAATACCAGAGAGCGCTACTGTTCGATCCGTTTCCTTCGTTAGATTCATTTCCGTGTAGTAGCCCACTATGGCCGCCCATAGCCCGAATGTCGAATCATTCGGTTCTGGTTTAATCGACCCTTTCCCTGGTGCAGTTGGAAGCTGTGATATCTCGCTCTTGCTACGAAGTCGCTCCTCTAGAATATTAACGTCCAGTATTAGCGCGTCTCCTTCGGAAGACCTAATTTCGAACTTCGATGCGGGATGGTTCTCATGGAAGATATGGCGAGGCACGCCACTAGGAAAAACTTCCGACGCTCTCATCTCGCCGCATCGCCAAAATAACTGTCCTCGACCGCAATCGAGCGTTCGTCGCGCAAGTAACGCCTCTTGCAATACCCACGCTCGAGTATACAGGATATGATCGTTGAATATGTCAGTCTCATTAATAAGATATGCTTCCACTTGAGACTTGGAGGGTAGTGCCGCAGGTTCTAAAGTGTACGGGTTGCGGGGATAAAAGCAGCCATGAGAGCTGTCGGGTCCATCCGATGCAGCGATGTTGCACACCGCATTTTTGTATATTTTCCCCATGAGCTTGGCCTCGCGGTCCCAGTCTTCGCCAGAGTCTTGAATGATACACAGGCTATCTATCCAGAGGTATGAGAAACCAAGACGTCTCGTGAGAGTTACTGCATCTTGGAAGGTCCTAGGAAGGTCATCCCATGATATGTTGGTCCGTAAAGCATCTTGGTTACGACAGAGGAGTCTGATGAAGTGCGACTTGCCCCAGCAGTGACTGAGCGTAAGATAAAAGACTTTCTTAGGCATGTCTTCGATGAGGTGGATGGAAATCTTATTGTCTCCCAACCATAGAAGACGTGATGGCTTGAAAGTGACTACTCGGTTCTTGTTGCACACTCCGTGATAGATGATACAGTTTTGAAGCCATTTGGCCGCCAGGTTCAAGCTATCATCGCACCCAGTATGATGTGACAATTTGGGCATAAGAAGTTGATGCGGCGTATCTGGCACTTCTTTTCCATCGGTGTCGTGGTCAGGCTCTGTAATATGTTAACTAAATACTTGGTATGGTAATCCCAGTAGTTCCCTTACCTTGGGCTTTGTATATCTGAAAGCGGCATCGTTGAGTACCACTAGGATCCTGCTTGAAGCTGAATACAAGAGAGTCCACATCTCGCGTATAAGTAGTGGCTGGTTCCCAATACTTGAGGTCTTTTACAAAATCTTTGGGAATGCGAGTCCTTCGCTCCCAGAGAGTTGCACAAATGCGGCACCCGCTTTCTGCAGATCGCTTTAGGCTAGCCGTTGTGCGATGGTGTTGTTCATCGCGCATGTTATCTATTTTTGGGGAAGATATGGCAGTGTTCTTACAAGTCTCACAGAAGGCCGAGGTGCGCTCTTCGAGGGCTTCTCTGTTCGACATTGACGCATTGAGATAGTCTAGATCATGCCCATATGTAGCATACAGAAGCATGGTTGCCACAGAAGTAACAGGCACTGTGTACGAAAGTACTACCGAGAGCCAGCTAGATTTCGTCGAAGCACTACAGTGTGGCAGCAGAAGAATGCAGCCCTGAAAGACCGCAGCCCACGCAAAGCGAGGTTCGTGCCGATAATCGAGCGCTGGAGTCGAGCTCCTGTGATGATTCCGAAACGCAGCTTGGGCTTGCAGCGATATAAGGTGATAAAAATCAATCTGGATTGCGTTATGGACCTCAGTGAAAAGAGCCTCAAGACCACCTCTCTTTATGGCTGCCCACAGAACGGATCCGACATACGCCAATACCAGCGTCTGCTTGAAATGCCACGGTTCGGCACGAATGACTGAGCTGCGCTGAGGTCCAAGCCTCACCACTAGAAAATGAAGCGCTCGTAGAGCGGACCACTCGGGAAGAAGTTGCAGAATGTACCTAATATCGACATCTTTCCAAGGTGAGGGCAAACGTATTTGCCGTCTGCGAAACAACCTCCACATCAGTAGAGTGGCAATGCACTGAGCGCCCAGGGCAGCTACTTTTAGAACAAAAGCTCTCTTCAGCTGGGGCATAAAGGGAGCCCTGGGACCTTGAGTTAAAGTCGACCAGAATGAGGTAAATGATCCATTGGATATACGTATAAGTATTGCCAGGTAGATAATTTGCGACTTCGACTCCCGGATCTCTTTGAACAATCGAAGTATGAATCGCAAAACTTCAGATGGAAGTGACTGCGCCATGGCATCTTTCGTACGAGCGTGGTGAACTCTTTCCACTGGCCTAAGATCGATCGCTAGCTTATCGGCGGGGCTAAGTGAACACAATTTCGGCTTGGAGAGTGGAGCGTCTGTGGCGTATCCAGTGGATTTGAATAGCAACGTAGGAAATCATACGGTGGCACTAGGTACTCGCTCACGAAGGAAACAAATGCGTGACACACATTTCGAATGTATTTTGCATAGTTGTCGACCCAAGATGTTAGAGGAGGCAATGCACAGTTCTCAAGTAGTCCACGTGGTGACGTGGCGCCTGCCTACCGGATCTCGCTAGACTCAGCATCGCACAGGTGTCAATGAGGGAATTATTAGTGATGCACAGCCCCACAACACGGTAGTCCCCAAGCATCCTCCCCATAGCCTCACCAAAATCTATGCAGATATTACCCGGACTATTCAAAAGTCAAAGTTGCAGCCATCTAAACTCTAGCATGGTTCTTAGACATCTCGAATTTCGCGTATCAGTGCAAAATGTGATGGCAGTCTAACGAGGTACTTTGATCGAAGGCAAGCCCTCATTCATAAATTTTCGTGTTCTGCGGCCCGCATGCAGGCAACTAAGCTATTTAGTACTAAGCCACTCTGCCTCGCTTTGGTATGCCCCTTTCCCACGACCCAGATCCTTTTGCCCTCAGTAAACCTGAGCGTTGATTACAGAAATCATCTGCGTCTTAGATTCGAGAAGCCATGGCCAGCCCTTTAGCTCCTTCGTTTCGTCGTAGGGTAGCATTGATAGACGAGCCTTCACAATTGCAAGTCAATCACTTGCTTCAGCTAGAGAGCTCTGACGAATTCGATCAAGTGCAGCCTCGTAACGAACAAGGTGCGCTCTTTTCCATGTATGCGCCTGAAAGCAGAGCTTCCGAAGCCTTGCAGTACGCATCAGATGTCGACATAGTCGCCGTTCATAGTCTAGGGGGTGATGCTTATCGTACTTGGCAACATGAGAATGGTTTCAATTGGCTACAGCACCTTCACGAGGAGTTTTCTGGCATCAGAGTATATACTTTTGGATATGACTCTGGCATGGCTTTTTCGGGCGGCTCAAGGGGCCTCAACGATCACGCCAGATATCTCTTATATCTCATTAAGCGAGCGAGGCCCAGCCATGCGGTAAGCTGCCTGCTGTACTCAGACAATTTTATGCGTATTTGTGCCGAGATACTGACAAGTCGTAGGAGCAACAACGAAGGGTTGTGTTCGTCTGCCATGGCATGGGCGGACTTCTTGTTAAACAGGTTGGTGGTTCAAGCACGGGTGAGCCGTCCCATGCTGACCCGTCGATGTAGGCGCTACTGCTGGCGAACAACGAAAGGGGTATCTTTGGGTCTCTTCAGGAAGCCATTTGTGGCATTCTTTTCTTTGGAACCCCACATGCCAGGGCAACGACCGATGACTACAAAGCGGTCTTATGTCGCATGGCTGATGCGATTGTCTTTCCTACCCCAGCCGAGAAGCTTATGGAAAGGTCTCGAACAGCGCTATTGGACTCTCTGCAGAACATTGCTGAGTGTCTTGTGCAATTGGCGGATCAATTTGGTATATTTTGCCAAGGTATTCATCTTAGTTCCTTTATCGAAAAATCACCTCTACTAGACATGTCGAATGTGGTTAGTGTGTCCCAGATCCTGTCCATGTTTTCTTCAGCTAATGTTATGCAGCTGGTCGATGAATACGGCAGCCAGTATGGGAGGCTAATACCAATGCTTGACCATGACCACCGCCAAATCTGCAAACACTCATCATTTGCCAGTCCAGGGATTGGAAACATCTTGAATGAGCTGAGAGATATCACACAGCGTAAAAGCGCAGCTCTTGCAAACTCGTGGGTTCCGGTGCTGGTCATAGAGCCCCAAGATGGATCTGCTGCAGTGAAAACGGTCGCGTCACTACGGAACGATGCACTGCTACGAGCAGCGGCCACTGGCAACGTTAGAGCCGTCGAGCGCTTGATCAACAGAGGCGCAGATTCCAGCACACGTAACTCGCAAGACGAAACGGCTTTACTTCTCGCCTGCCAGCATGGCTACGCTAATATAGCGCTACGGCTTCTCGACGCGGGGGCTAACGTGAACGGATGCGATATGCGAGGGAACTCGCCGCTGCATTTCGCTTCGAGAAGAAGCGACAACGAGCTGGTGTTGATGATCCTCAATAAAGGTGGCGATCCGAATCTCGTAGACAAAAATGGTGCCACACCGCTGCATCGCGCAGCGGAACATGGAAATGTCACCACGGTCAGATGCCTCCTCGATCATGGCGCAAACTGCTTCATTCGAAACAGTCTGGAAGAGTTGCCCGCTAGAACCGCAAGGAAAAACCATCAACTCGAGATTATGAGAGTACTACACAGCCATGCTCAAAACTTGAACCAGGAAAGTCGCGTTCATTTATGCCATTTTGAGCCATAATAACTGATGAAATAGACCGGTGCAATCACACCTCGGTCGTATACAACCACTGGACGACTTACTTCGTCCGAGATGACTGCCAAATATATGGCTCATTCTTTCCCGTCGGTATCTTCTGTCACGTTCGATCAGGATACGAATGTTAAACAGAAGGCATCGGAACTATCCAAATTGGCTCAACGCGGAGAACTGAGAGCAGTCGAAGAATTACTCGACCAGGGCATCAAGCCCACTGCTGAGGCTTTGTACCTCGCTGCAGAAGGGGGCCATTCTGATGTGGTCCAGATCCTGGCTGACGTTGTGGATGATATCGATGCTGCCGTAGGATTTTGCGGAAATGCACTATGCGTTGCTGCTGCCCAATCAGGCAATCATGACTGCCTCAAAGTTCTACTCGAGAAAGGTGCTGATGTCAATTGGTCCGGTGGCCATTACGGCTGCGCTCTGCAAACGGCTACAGCAAACTACAGACTAGACAACGTTATTTTGCTGCTCAAATACGGCGCCGATGTGAATGCACAGTGCGGACACTACGGTAACGTGATGACAGCTGCAGCGCGACATGTCAACCACTTCACCGAGATGAGTAGACTGTTCCTAGAACACGGGGCTGATATTAATGCCCAGGGTCCGGGCGTATATGGTAATGCACTGCAAACAGCTGTATACCTAAAGCACACGAAAGCTGTCCAATTCTTATTGCATAATGGCGCGAGTCGGAGAATCCAAGGGCGATTTGGTTCGGCAATAGATATTGCTCAACGTAATGCATTTCGGTCCACTTCTGATGAAGAAGGAGAGAGGATTAAATGGCTGTTGAATGATGAAGACTCTAATGAACTCACTGCAGCAGATTGAAAATTTATTTATGGCTCAATAGCCAGGAAGCATGATAGTACACCACGTACGAAATCTTGGGAGTAACTATAGAGACGCGGTGGAGGCGAGTTTAGGATCTTTGATAGGATTTCTAATTATCGCTCTAAATTTTCGGGATGTAGATAAATTCTAACCGAAATCCCGCTCAAAAGCACGTCCCTAGTAAAAGCACCTGATTTTACACTAAAATACCCCTTACTTGAATAATTAATTCCTTTTCCTATAATACCTTTATTTAGAAACTATCTAATAGAATTAAATATAAAATAGATATAAAACTTATTTTAAGTTTAAAAATCTATTAAATATAGAATATTAGTCTTTATTTATTTATTTAAAACTAAAAGAAAAAGATTTAAAGATTTAATTTTTATTATTTAATTTTAAAAGTATTTATTAATAAGAAAAAGTCTAATAAAATAAATAAAATACTTTATATATAATAGTTTTATTTTTCTTATATTTTATATAAATTTTAATATTTATAATTATAAAATTATATAAGTATTAAAGATTTTATTTTTTAAATTTTTTATAAAATAATTAAACTTATTATATTTTCTTAAAAATCTTATATTATTAAATAATTTATATATATTATAATATATTATATAAAATAAAGCTTTATATAAAGGTTTATTTTAAGTATTTTAAGAAATAAACTAAAATTAAATATATTTAGAAAATTAAAGATTTTTATATATTTAAAGTAATAATCTATATAATATAATATAATAATACTTATTTTATTAATTACTTTTTAGATTTAATATATAAATATATAATTATATTATTAGAGATTTAAAAATATATATAAGATTAATATATTTAACTTTAATTTTATATATTTATATATATAATATAGTATTTTAATTTTACTTTTATTATATATACTTAATTATTAAAGTTCTTTTATTAAAGGTTTTTATTAAAATATATATTAGTTTTAATAAATTAAATAATAGCTTTTATTAAGAAAATATTATATTTTTAAGTCTTTAATATATAATTTAAGTAAATCCTTATAAGATATATTAATTACTTTATTAATTGCTTTAATAGAAGTTAAATAATATAATTTTATAAAAGGGGTAATTTCGCGAATTTTGGTGGGGTTGCACGTGCTTTTGGCCGGGACGTGCTTTTGGGCGGGAAATCGGTTAGCGCTTACAAGCATACTCTTCCGCTATTCGAAATGTTAAACTACCGAAACCAGTGCTAACATTTTTCGCGGTGGCTAGTGACAACGCCACTGTCTCAACCACGACCTCTGTACTTGATAGCAAGGTTGGAGACCTGTTCTTTCATAGCACAACATCTTGAAGCTTGGGAATCCGAATTTTGAGAGAAAAAGCGAGCCGAGAAAGAGCCTGGATCTTTCCACCACAGTACTTACTCTCATGCCCGCGCTATTCAGCAGAGTCACACACCCAAATTTGATCGAAGAAAGCTTCAAACAACGGTCAAAATAAATCTGAATGAGTCTACGTGCGTTTTAAAAGATCAGTACTTTGGATGCGAGAGTAGTGCAGACCCCCATTGACAAATAATGATTTGCGTTGCGTCAGCTTACAGGGCACAGGGCGGCCGGTGCCACTTGCCGCACCAGGCCGCATGATAAGAGGAGCATTTCTTGGACTCCTGCTCACAACCCGCCGTCCATCATTCACTTCCTTTCTCGCTTCTATAGTCAACAATCGTTCAGCAGTTTCATAAATCTATAGTTTTCACCATGCAGTTTCTGCACTTCTTTCTCTCCTTCCTCGAGCTTGCTGGACTTGAAATATTCCCTTCCATTCCAAACCCTAACAATAAGTTCGTCGACAGCCACGAGGGCAACAAATACGACGACTTTGACTTCGCAGCACGAAATCTGAAGACGTATAACCAGCATCCTTCCTTCTGGGCGCAATTCTAACGCATCGTCCCAGCATCCAATCAATTTATAACCTAACTGTCTACCCCAGTATGCATACCCCCTCTTCTTTAATCTAGTATCGCAGATATTGCCACTTTACCAACTTTCCCATCTCACAGACAATGCCCCCATCCAGAAGCATGGGTCCACTGCTGTTCCTCCCGGTTTGTTCAACGAAAACGCAACAGGCCGCATCACCCCACTAGGCAACTTCACCGGCTTTGTCGACTCAATCGAGTACTTCTTCGGGCTAGCACCAACACCTTCACCACCAAAATACGACGTAATTTCTGCCGCTGATATTGTAGCATTCACGTCTGGGTGTGCAGAGGTCGCGGCGAGCGTGGTTTATCTGACCACAAGTGCCCACAACCCTGGTGCGCCGAGCCACGGCCAGTTTCGGACTAAGTTGAAACAGGTCAGCTTCCACACACAGATTCTCTTTCCATTTTTGATGGGGTACCAGCGAATGTAAAGAGATTGATATGATAGATGGGCTGGCTGAAACGCAAGACAGGTAGCATTCTGGCGCTTCGACCCCAGCGGCGCCGTGATCAACTATGATGCCTGGATCCCGAATCTATCGCTGTGGGTCAACATCATGGGTGCGGACTTCACGTCCCCTCCTGCCCGAGCGGCCACCATTGGGGCATTGTGCGCGACAATCCAGCAGAGATGCGCGGGAGATAATTTGCAGTATGAGAGCGTGGCGAGTTGTGTCGATATTTTGGGGAAGAGGAACTTTGGCAGCTGGGATGAGGTATGGGGTGATAACGTGGTATGTCGGTCTGTGCATGTCGGACTGACGAAGATGAGGCCTGAGGTGAGTAACTATAATCCCTCGTCAGCCACGGTCGAAATCATTGTAATTTCGAGATGGTTAAGACCCTAGTGAGGCTAGGATACTGATACGGGCTCCACAGGTTCATTGTCCTCATGTAGGGCCGACAGGTGCGATGAAGTGCGTAGATATGCCATATAATAAGGGCTATTTTGATGATCAGATACTATTTGGGCTGCCAGAGGGAGACGCGTTCACTTGTACGTGAGAACTAAAAGGAGAGGGAAGGTATTATAACGATTTATAAATTGATAAGTTCATTTTGTTAACACTGGAGATTATTCCTAGAAACTCCGCTGCGCGAATGATTGTTCTTCAAAAGGTCAGTCTGTTAAGGTTAGGTCAGGAAAAGAACAGCATCCTGATCGGAACTGAGCTTCTGGTGGACTGACCCCAAGGTCCAATGAAACAAATCTCTGTTGCACATTACACCAAAACTCCCATATCCGTGATGATGCAAGTGTCAAAAACATGTAAACTTCACAGCAAGAGCACAGTATATCTGGGGATCACAGTACTAGAAGCCAGATCCCCGTTTTCTCTTTCATTTAGAAATATCCGAATCGATGGGGGCGAAATATAAATTACCCCTTGAACACAATCCTGAACTTGGCAGCTGAAGGCGAGGAGTATTTCATATTTCATGAAAGAGAATACAGAAAAGAGAGTGTTGGCGCTCGCTTAGCTGAACATTTAATACGATATATTCAGAAGCTGTGATTACTTTAATTATTATTCAACTAGCTGAGGAGTTGGTAAAAGGCTGTTGATTTCAGCAATTGCTTGCCTGTCCGTTCCCACCAAATATGGCACAAAGATTGAATGGTTAGAGTTGAACTACCGAAAGAACATGGAATTGAAACTCTGTTCTGGCAAGATAAGGTTTCAAAAACATGAAGATACGGGAAGAGTTGGACGTTTAGAGATGCCGCGTCTTCTCACAAGGGATGATGCACACTAGCCCAGATGTTTGAAGTTTTTGAATGGAGAGATTTTACGAATTATTTGCTCTAAATTCAATATTTAGTATAATCGCTTCAGCAACGGCTGAGGTTTTCCATGGGAAAGCATTATTTTCATTAACCCAATAAGCTTGTTTTTCCACTAGTAGTTTCAAATCTGCTTTTCTCAGCTCGACCTCACTTTCAAAATTTTCTTTAGTGTTAGTACCCTTTTAACATCTTGGAGTTGTGCGATATACTAGAAGATACCGGGTTTGTGGAATCCTAGAGTTAAGAAAAGTTTGGAAATGTATGTCCTGCACTACTCGCAATAAATACAACGGCTACAGATAGGTTCTCAGCTTTTCTTCACAGTGCCGCGCGTGATTCCACATCACTTTGTTGCACTAGCAGGTGCCGCGATAGCCAGGCCACGCGTAACAAACAGGGCGAAGAAGCCAAAATGCATGATACTTTCCCAAATCCCGACTAATTCTGTTTAAATCCTATCTTTGTGTTGAATCAGATAAGATTGTTCACTGAAATGTTCCCTTCTGATAACGCCCTCGGTTGCAGATCTGGAACAATCCTTTTTAGCCTTGCAAGTTTTCAACTGCCAACTTTCCCAACATGAGCCAACGTCTCCTCCTCAAACATTGCGGCAAAGTCAGAAAATATCTCTCGTGATCTGTCACTCTCATGCATTTCTTTCAGGTTCTGGTTTACTTAAATGGTTAGTCAACAATTTCGAATACCTCAACGACACGTTTTCCAAGGCATATTGTGCGATCGCCCGGCATTTGCTCGCGACTCGCGAATACAAAACGCCTGCTTATGCCTAATGATTCCAGAAGCGTGATCTGCGAGCTCATGCACCTGCGGTGCGTCGATCCTTGGCATTCATCTCAAGTCACCTCGTAGAATATCCGTGATTAGAATCTGAGCGTTTTCTGGTATTGGGGTAAATGATATGCAAACTTGTACCTGGTTAACTAAATATTCTACGTCTGTGCGAACAGAAAACAGAGGTTTGAGTCACGGGAGAATTATTAGAGGAGAGCTTAACCTATCAGCCTCAGCTATTTCACGGGTGTGGTTGCTTGGGTGAGGCTTGATTCAGGGGCTCGCTTAACGGCAAAGATGCCTCTCCAGGTTTCGGAGACGTCCCAACCCGCTAAGGTGCAGGGCATGGATAAATACTCCGCGTTACAAGTGCTTGCAGCAAAGACTTATGCATGATGTGGGACAGCAGATTCCCGTGTTATCGGACGAAGATGCAGTATCATGTACCACTCTCACACAACCAGCACACGGCTTGGCATTGAGCATAAAGTCGTGAAGCAATGTTAATATAATCCCTTATCCCCGCAAGTGAGTGAACTTTGCAAGTTTGTTCTTTCCCCACATTTCTTGAGCTCGCTGGCCCGAGAATGGTCTGCGGATGACCTCATATATTTTTTAATTATGAATTATATTCTTTTCCAGCTGGTGGTGCTGCATGCGGCGCTGATATCGGGCTTGGGGGACGGTGGACGAGGTCGTGGCTTTGGAGGGCCACCTACTCTTGCACGTGGCAAAAGACCTGGCGATGGAGCAACTCCATTTGCAGGAGGTTTCGGTGGATCTGGTGGACCGCCTGCAGATCTATTCCCATCTTGCGCAGTAAGCTACTTGAATCACTCCCTGAAAACTTCAAACTGATGAGATCTAGAACGACTGCTTTCAAAAATTTCACACACCTAACAAAGTCGGCGGAGTCTGCGATATCAAAAATACCGAGTGCATTTGTAACGACGAAAAAGTTCAGACGGGGACGAACTGTTGCATTTCAAGTACCTGCGATGCCGCCGACCAAGCAAAAGCACAGAAATTTATCCAAGGACAATGCGGTCCCTTCGGTCTTGTAAATGCAGGCGTGTGTCCAACAGGCGCAGCTGCACCTTCATTAGCTTCTACTCCGGAACCAGTAACGGTATCAGCGGACCCAGTTACGGTTCCAGTGCCTGTGCCCGTCACCGTATCAGCAACGCTGACCTCTATTCTCCTTACGACTTCGATCTTGACCAGCAATTCATTGGTAGTACTTACATCCGTCGAGACGGACTCTGGTACAGCGGGTGGTGCAGCAGCGACTTCAACCGTCATTAGTTCAGCAACCACACAGGAGCTTGTTACTACAGTATTAAGTAGCACGAACGTTGAGATAACAGACACGCCAACAACAATTTTCTCCAACTCGGTATCAACCGTAACCGGTGCAGAAGCTACGCCCACGGGACTTTTCATAGGATCGTCACCTCCCACATCTCAAAGTCCTAAAGGTGGAATGTCTTCGGGAGCGAAGGCGGGAGTTGCAATTTCCGTGCTATCAGCCACTGCTTTCCTGACCGTGATTCCATTTTATTTTTGGAGACGGAGGAGACAACAAGCTCTGGATAGGGAATTCCAGGAGTTGAAAGAGGCCCATCAGTCGAGTGTGGCGAGGCCGACTTCGAGAGTGGTGCCATTGTATCCTCGAGCCCTTGTTGCTGGCGCAGGATACAGGGACATCTTTGATAAACCTGATGGTAATGGATAACGAACAATAATCATACTGTACAATAATACATATATATAATAATTCAAATTCAAACTCAAATTCAATCCAAAGAACGAAACAACAACTTCAAGTGGTTTGTTTCTTCGAGGTTTGTTTGCAGTTAGAGCTCTAACAAATGTAAGATTGCAGGGAGTTGAGCTATCGGCTGTGGCATCCGAATCATCCCGCCGAAACTGAGAGCTGGCGCATTTCCCGGGTGGCTGCATGATCGTTTGTGGAGGATAAAGCCCATGCATCCCTCAAATTCCGGGGTTAAATGTGAGAGTATGGTACCGTGTGGATCAACCTTAAACCTCGGACGAAAACTGAGCAGAGGAGTTCGGCATGCCCGGTCCTTCTGGTACACTCGAAGTTTCTCCCTATGAAGTTCTGGGGCTGTGATCCTATCGCGACCCTCACTTGACTTGAGCACGTAAGAGACCGTGGCTATACTTGATACAAGAGTTTCCTCGCCAGGAGATGCCTTTGTGTGCTCAGAATGAACACGGCAGATGCAAATGCAGTTTAACCCAGAGTTTACTCCGTATTGCAAACATAGAACCTCTTAAATTCTTACCTTCGTGTATCCGCTGTGCAACTTCAACTTGAAGCAATTCC
This sequence comes from Stipitochalara longipes BDJ, assembly GCA_009732865.1. Lineage (NCBI taxonomy): Eukaryota > Fungi > Ascomycota > Leotiomycetes > Helotiales > Hamatocanthoscyphaceae > Stipitochalara > Stipitochalara longipes. The sequence goes on along the minus strand of ML769329.1, from coordinate 529,299 downwards.
CTTTTTAAAACAGCTAAAAACTAGTTTTTGGTCCTCGAATGCTTCATGTACATTCAACACAGCCATCCAAACACTAAACCTACTTCTATTTTACTTCTAAACTTGGTATCTCCGCCTCACGCATGTCCATTCACCCCATTGACATGGTTTCCATTAACTTTGGTCTCTTTCTTCGTACGATCAATTACAATATCACCCCGCTCGTCAGCGTACTTCGTTTCCAGAACATCATAGCGGAACTGAGCACCGGGGTGGTTTGACGGCAGAGTCTTGGTGCCTCGTTCCCGGCGCATGTTCTCACGCATGGTTCCCCCTGGTACTGCGTGGTCGTTCCACATAATACCCCGTTCTTGGAGAACGGGTACTAGCAGCTCGACGATATCTTCGAAAGATCCCGGGTTTGACATGTCTATGATTTATTAGCATGGCCAGGTAGAAAATAGAGTAGCTGAAAGACCTACAAAGAAAGTTCATAGCATCAGCATCACCAATATTGATCCAATCCTCGATAACATCGGCGACCATTTCCGGTGTCCCCACAGTTACAGACCGGAACCCACACATCGCAAACGTAATTCCCAGCTGTCTGGGGGTCATATTTGGTTGTTGCAACGCCTTCTCTACCGCCTTCACCATCGTATGCACGGTATTATCTCCCAACTCGCCACCAAAATCGAACGGCTCATCCAACGGAAACTTAGCAAAATCCACACCCGTGAACCCACTAATCGTAGCCAACCCACCAAGCCAATCCGCCATCTCCCTCGCCTTCTGATGCTTGGCCTGTGCTTCCTCAAGTGTTCTGCCGAGGATAGGACACATGCCCTGATAAAACTTGATATCGTAGGGATCACGACTCTCTGCTACCGCCATGGCGCGTACTTCTTTCGTTAGTGCGGCGAGTTCTTCTGGTTTTGTAGCTGTGGCGAGGACGGCTTCTGCGTGGCGCGCACAGAAGATCTTGCCTGCTGGAGAGGCTCCGGCTTGGAACAGAACGGGTGTTCTTTGAGGTGAAGGATGCGATTGACAAAATGCGGATGTCTTGTTGTATTCACCATTGAAGGTGATTTTGTGGATTTTGGAAGGGTCGTAGGCACCTTTCTCGGCGGAGAATAGTTGTAAGCCGTCCTCCCAGGAACCTTCCCAGAATCTGATGGCTTTTAGTAAATACGGAATTGCTAGGAAAAACGATAGGAACTTACGAGTACATGATATCAATATACTCATGAGCTTCAGCATAACGCTTGTCGTGGGGAGTGACCGAATCTTTGCCCATTGCTTGTGCTGCTGAGGTACTATAACCCGTGCCGATATTCCAAGCAACTCGGCCACCTGTCATGTGATCAAGTGTACCCCATGTCCGTGCAAGTAGATACTGCTAAAAAAGTCAGTAAATCAATCATATTAAATCGAACATGCCAGAGTGATGTACAGGAATGTAAGTTGTGTTTCCTGTAATAGCAAAAGAAAGGGACTTTGTAACGGCGGCCATTGCAGAGATCATGATCGTAGGGTCCATTTGAGCAACAGATTGGCCACCTCTGAAAGTCGCATCCGAGTTACCATTGTATTTGTCATTTACTATTTCCCATTTAGAATAAGACGAGGATTACATGTGGTCCTTCATACCTGCGTAAGTATCGGCAAAGAATATTGATGTGATTTTCCCTTTCTCAGCAAGCTTGGCCAACCAGATGTAATAGTCAAGTTTATCCTTAAGAATGGTATTGTCTTTTGGGTCTCTGTTAAGAGAATTAGCGATGAAGATTTTGAAAAGGGTGTAAAATCGAAGAATCTCACTTCCAGCCTCCGATTCCTATGTGGCTACTCGCGCTAGCCAAGTCCATGAAGTTGAGATGAATTTGCTTTTTGGACGCCATTGTGAGAGGAAAATGCAAATTCTAAGTTATTAAAATTCAAGCTACACATAAAGGAGTGACTGTTGACTGCTTGAGAAAAGCAAACAGAGATATCAAGTTGGATACTGAAGTACTAATTTACTAACTCGTATATTATAGTCATAAGAGGAATAGATTGGTCCAGCAAGGCTTCGTCTCTTTCCGAAAGTCGAACCATGTTTGTTGTCTGCAGGAGGGCCAGCCGGATGATAGGGAGCCGACATTTTCGGCTTCGGCCGGCCCGCCTTCATCCGATTTACAGAATACTTCGAATTGACCAATCACTTGATTTAATAATAATTAATATCTATTCCTTAGTAAGTTTGATTATCTGATACCGCGGGTAAGTTAATGGTTAAAGAAAACCCTTCAACGTTTGCTCAATTCCTCACCGGTGCTTCGGGTCACGTGCAACCCCTTATTTACTGCCCCGCTTGGGAGGTTCCCGTAATTCGGTCCGAGAGGAACAACTCAATAATGGTCTAATTAGCATTTTCGTGAGCAACAGGGGTTTTGAATTGTTTAGTTGGTTTAACAGAGAAAATGTAGGCTGCTTCGCTACCGTCTACAACTGCCAATGTTTGAGACTGTAGCTGCTACAAGCCTTGAAGGACAGATCAACCATCGAGTATGAACTTCTGTTCAAGACTCTATTTTCAAATATAGATGAGATTGTTAGACTCTGGTTCTTACTGTACTTCAAATGAGTGGTAAATATATGAGTGTTCTTCTAAACATTGTTCAACTATATCAAGGTTCATGAGCTATCCAAAATGATGGACAACGAAGTGCTGACTTTGAGGCATACTCTCGGAGCCTCCAAGAGCGTTATCGTGGCCCTTAAGCCCACAATACTCCATACAACTCTCAACACACATCTTGAGTATCTCATCTTGGTCAGGCACGGGTTCATACCCGAGCACTGCCTTTGCCTTATCAATCTTCCACACGACGCTCTCTTTGAAGTGCTCCATATCTTGCCTCTTCAATTCTGGCCGTTTCGTACCCAAGGTGAAGGCCCAATACACCCATTCCAAAGCACTGGCCAACGGAATCATAAACGCGAGCGGCATGACCTTGATATCATTCTTCGTAACAGGATAACCAGCCAAAGCATAGACTTTCCTTGCGAAGTCGAAGAATGGCATGCTGATGCCGTCGGAAATAAAAAATGCTTCTCCGTTCACTTTCTTTTTTCCAATTTTGGTGTGGACTTCCGCAAGTAATGCCTTCGCAGTGAGGATGTGTGCTTCGACCGCCTTGCCATCGTACAAAAACTCATACTTCAATTTATCTTCCCCAATCTGAACATTTTGTTGACCCTTCTTCAGATTCTCAAGCAGCGCAGCGATGAATTTATCGTCACCACCGCCGTAAATTATCGGGATGTGCAAGACAGCAGTGAGAAGCTCGGGTGGGTTGTTAGCGGCGATAACTTCAGTTTCGGCGATAGCTTTAGTCTTGGAATACATGTTAATCTTGCTGTCCTTGTCATAAAGCTTTGCAGTTTCTTCCGTTTGCAGAACTCCTGGAGCAGCCGGTACAATTGCTGAGTCTGAAGATGTGTAGATGAGTGCTTCGACGGAGGAGCATTCTGCGGCGCATTTGAGCAGAGCTCGAGTACCAACGACATTAGTCTGCCACAGTTCTTTGTCAGGTGCTAGGTATTGAGGTGAGGCACAGTGTAAGATGACTCTTGGCTTGATCTTTTCGAGGATAGCAGCCAGTTGCTCGGAATTGGTGAGATCTGCTGCGTGATACTTCGCATTCGCATGAAGGTTTGCTGTTGGAGTTCGACTCACGGCGTGGACGGCGGAGCAAGCTGAGTCTGAGAGAAGGGCTTTGACGAGCTTGGATCCGAGCCGGCCACATCCACCAGTCACAAGTACAATTCCAAGAGAATTTGGTGAGTCCATTGTAGAGAAATGACTGGGAATCTCAAATTGTAAAGCGATAGTCCTGACCAAGAGTCCAAACTGGGGTTCCGGGAAAGTTTCTGGTGAGGAAAATGATAAAGGAGGGGTTCTTCAACAAAGTGGCACATCGAACCTTCATATATGAACATCTCACTTGAACATAGTAAGTGAGGCTCATCTCAGATATAGAAGTGGGTCCTGAAGTTTCGCCTGTTCATCTGACCAGCCAATAGCAACCTTCCCCTCGCAATTTCCTGGATGAATCAGCGGCTTATTATTTCCATTCGAGGGATTATTGCGAGACGAGCGCTTCGATAGGTCGACCCAACGCGAGAACAATGTTCAGCAGTTCCACTCCGTGGCTTAGGAGATACCTTTTCCCTTTGATCTAATGTCGAGTAACTACTTGGCAATCGACGATTGAAGTTGTTACGTTATTCTACACAGGTACTATTAGTAAAGAGTCTTAGCTTACAGATCTTATAAAAGTTCTTCAAATAGAGCCATGAATCTCTTTGACGAATGGAAATTTTCTCACTCTGATCAAATTTGGCAAGAAGCCATGTCAAGTCTCTGGCGACAAGATGCAGGGAGGCCAGGGGATGGGATTTGGAGGAGTTAAGCGAGACGCTCGACTCCCCCGCCTTGAATACTAATTTGCTGGAATCTAGGAGAAATATCATTGTCAATTTCTTTGACATCCTTAGGTTGTCATCTTCGTTCGTTTTCCTCAAAGCACTTTCGAAGTGGAATATTTGCAAATCGTTGAGCCACGAAGCACGTGACCCGTATATCAGGCAACCTTTCCGCCGATCTTGCCTCAAACAGTAATTCTTGAGGAATGCAAAACTTCTTTGTTCAAATGAGTCAAGCCGCAACAACGATCCGGCATCGACTCATTTCTTTGCTGGAGAAGTGAGCGGAGCTTTCGAGGCGGTTTACAATTCATACCTATCGTCTGATGAGCCGCTAGATCGTGCCCGACGTTTCTAGCAGCTGCACAAGATCAACTATTCTATCTTGAAATATGTCAGACAATCACCAAATGCCCCACGATACCTCACAGCAGCGAGGCCACCTCTCATCCTTTGCCCTCAGGTTCCGTTCCCAGAGAAAGAAGTGCGCAGAGATGGCCACTCCCGCAGGAAAAAACAAAAATCCTTTGTACAAGCTACCCCCAGAGCTGCGACAGGAGATTTTTAGACCAATGCTCATCCCTTGGAATGGAAAGACTCCAAACTTGATCAAAGCTCTTAGGGCTGATCAGAAGCTGTACCACGAAGCTTTAGAAGTCTTCTACAAACAAAATTTGTTTAAGCTTCACAGAGCAAACGGTTGGAGCTTCGGTGATATGACCAAAGAGGCGGTGTTGAGCATTGAGAAAATTAAGATATATGTTGAGTATGTTTCCCTCTCCGATCACATATCGAGTCTTCATTGACGTTTATCGAAGACCAGACATCATGAGCACAGGACTGTGGAAGGTCGGTGGATCAACGAACGAAGAGAGTGTTCTCACGCCTATTATTCCCGCCACACTTTCCGACTCAAAAAATATCCGGGAGGTGATTCTCGACTTTGTACAGCGATCCGACGACGTTGTCATCCCACCATTTATAGAGTATGGAAGCATCGCATATTCTTCCAACTATTTCCTAGTCAATTTCAAAATATTGCAGAGAGTGGAGATGGGTCTTCCCCAGCCGCATTTCAGGCGAAGAGATTTGGAGTTCTTGCAAGATGGTCGAGAATCGAGCTATATGAATGGTATCAAGATGGTCAATGATCGACTTGGCGTGCCAGGCAAGTTGTTGACAGTACCGGCATTGCAGATCCAGGAGAGCGATGTGGAAGAGGATGAGCTGAGAGCTATGAATGGACGTGAAGTGTGGTTCTGGCAGGCGGCAAAAGGAATGTTCTTGAAGCCACGGAAGATGCGCGATATTACGGAAGACTTCCTCTTCTATTAATGAACTTCGTACTAGCGGGAGAGAAGAAATGCAGCATAACTTAATGCCCCAACAATACTCCAAAATTTTGACGATGCCACACAGCTAAGAAGTTCTCTTTTTCACATTAAAGTACATTCCGCAACACTAAAATTATACAAATTCATGCAAAGCTCAACCTTTTCACGCATTCCCAGCCTCTAACTCAATCTCCGCCATCGACTTAGCGATCCCACCATCATGCCCAGTGTTCTCCCAAATATCCCTAAACGCCTCCAAAGCATCCGTATTCCTCTTCGTCTGCTCGACTGTCCTCTGCCCAATATCACTACTCAACACCAACCTCGAATGGCTCTCCTTTCCTTCACCCCTCCCCGTTCCCGTAACCACCTCAAAGATCCCCTGGCATCCTTTCTCTACATCATTCGGTGCCTTAAACTCGCCCTTCGTTCGGAAAGCATCCACCGTCTTCTCGACAACCGTATCTTTATAATTGACTCTCGGATCCTTCTCAATCATCGTCACAGCATTCATCATATTCGTCGTAAAAGCACCAGGTTGCACTATCAGTACCCTGATTCCAAATGATGCGAGTTCTTTCGCGAAACTCTGGGATGCACCTTCCAACGCCCATTTCGAGGCGCCATACATTCCCATCGCGGGGCTGGGATCAACCCCCGCTCCGCTCGAGACATTAACGATAATGCCGCTGCGACGCGCTCGCATTTGAGGTAGCACAGACTGAATCAGTTTCAAGGGACCGAAAAAATTCGTGTCCATGACGAGTTTTGCTTCTTTCTCACTATTTCCCAATCAGTTTCTTTCCCTTTTCACTGTCTAACGTGCTCTGCGACTCACCTGAAATCTTCTAAAGCCCCTAACATTGATATCGCGGCATTGTTTACTAATACATCAATGCGTCCCCATTTTTTAGTCCCCTCTTCTACGACTTTCTGCATGCTCTCTTTGCTAGAAGTGAGGTCGAGAGGGAGCCATATGCCACCTAGCTCCTCGACTTTCTTGACCAAGGAAGGGGAGTTTGAAGGTGTTCGGGATGTGGCGATTACATGGTGCCCGGCTTTAAGGACGAGTAGGGCGAGAGACTTTCCAAAGCCTGCGGAGCAGCCGGTTATGAGCCAGACGAGTGGTTTGGTTTGAGATGTCATGTTGATGGTGGGGTGGTTCGAAAATGGGTAGGAGGTTGAGGCGGCTGTTTATAGTGTGGGGGAAGAAAAGGGGGAAACGGAGAATCGGAAATAGGGTGGTACTCCGACTTGGCAGCGTGGGAGAGGTATTGTTCGGATGGTCGGGAATAAGTGTGGGCGCTGCATGTTGCCGACGGGATCTGAAGGCCGGGTGCATGGGGTGAGGTTTGTGTTCTTCGGTATTGTAAATTAGTCTGCTGTAAAGGTAAAGACAAGAATAATTTGTTATTTATCACTAGAGAAGGGCGTCGCTTAAGAGTGAGCGTAATCATAAAGAGAAACGGATTTAAGGTAACGGAGGAGTTGGGAGCAGAGAGCGTGCATTTGCTTTGGGGTCGGCCGCCGCTAAAAGCCGCCGCTGAACATTCAGTAACTCGCTAAAGTCAGGGGCACTTGCTAAACATTTATAGGGGGTTAATCACTAAGCGAGGGACAAAGTCGTCCAGCGTTGGCTATTGAATGAACAAACTCTAAGAAATCAAAAGAGCGTCGGAATAAAAGTACTGAAGGTGCCTTATCGGGTGAGGGCCTTTCTCTGATTGATCTCCAAGATTGTTGTTTCGCTATTCCCATTCAAGTTCATGACATCAAGTCGATTAGTGTTCGCTCGTTGCCCCAATTTCTTTTCCTCACGACTTTCATTCCTATTGATTTATGTAGCTACTGATGACGAACATAAATTATATTCGAATACAAAAAACAAGCACTGAACAGCAAAAACATAGGTCCATGGATGCCCTCGATGGTTGCCTGAAATTTGGCAGGGGTTCTCAAAGAGTCGGGAATGGAATCGTGGGGTTGTGGCTGAGATATTTGTATCAAACTCCCTGCACACACCCATACCCCTAGGTAAATCAAGCTTCTATAAAGCTACGGTAGCAGACCACTTCTCATCTGGAGTCGACCTGGGCGATCCGAGAGCTGGGAATCGAGTTTGTTTTCGGTTTCCTCGATCAGATCATATATGCATAAATCATTAGCTGCTATGTTTACTTCAACCCAATTCAGCATGCCAATTCGAAGACTCACTGGGCGTATAAAAAACTTAATAGAGCAAAATTCAACTCGCAGTGAACTGAGACCAAGACGCCGCCACTTCGGCAGGGATCCAAATTTAAGAAAGTTCAGAGCTCTAGTATTTCTTTCTGGCTATCTCCCTTCGACTACCCACAAAAGCGATGTTGGATCCTTGGTTCTGAATTGTTTTGCGCTCAGACTCATCTCTTGGAACAAAATCGGATGTAACACTCGTCGGACTCCATCCCAGGATGGGGAACGAAACGAAACGGGATCACTTGACCTGGATTGTTTCACTAGAATTACACATCGAAAGAAGAGAGGACGGGCAAAAAGATAAAAGTAATCAATAATTCCACTTAATCCTCGCTTTTCTCAAGAGCTTCCTATAGTGAGAGAGGAGGAACAGGCAATGATCAACCTATAGTCACGTGCCCATGCTCGGGTTTCACATCTCCCCCTCAACATACTTCTAGCACTCTCATTCGCCATCCTCTCAGTTCTGGAAATTGAGTCACCAATCACTCCTCGCCCGAAACGTCGCCCTACGGCGCAGTTGTGAGTAATACGGCGTAGAATTCATGCCGATCAAGAACATAAAAGAAGAGGGAGTGCGCACCTTCATAGTTCGTTTACTTTGCGTTCAGAAAATCTCGTCCGAGATCAGGACCTCACATTCTCTCGAAATCTCACGTCAGATTGTCTTCAAATTGCTTCACTCCCCAGGACAAACTAGTCGTCACACTTTCTGAGGGACATGAGATCTTTTCTCGCATCAATGCCACGGATGCGCCCCGTCGGCCGAGGATGCCCAGCCGTCCCCCACTTCGCGTCCTCTTGCTCTGAACTGAGGAGCTGACCTATCTGCCGTGCTCACTCAAATATTGCAGGCTCGAGCAGATACGGCTGAAGATCTTATCAGCCGTTGAAACATCGAAACAAAGCAAGCTATGCATAGCATAGTGAAAATGCTTAATCGCGTTTTGGCAGTGTCGCAGAATAGTCGGGGGGCTCGCTTAGCCAGTCGTACGCGTATCTTCAGCCACCACGAGCACAGAACATCGTCCGTCCACTGCCGCCCCCACTAAATGATCTCCAGATTATTCTCCTCGCGTAGATGGAAGATGCTTAACTTGGCTCCCGGGAGTCTCACCTCTGTTCCAATGGCATAGCTGCTGATAGCTGGAAGCAACCTCATTGACTGATCCGAGTACTGGTACCAAGTGGCGTACTCTGCAACCATCTTCACACCGGGAAAGTGTTTTTATGATCCATCTCGCAAACTATGCACTCTCTAAGACTTGCTCTTTTCTTTCTTGTTTGGTATGGAAGCCCCTGCCTTGCGTTATCTTTGACGGGATGGCGGAAGTGAGCTTACTTTTCTTGGGAATTGGCCACTCTCACGTTGTTTTATGTACTTGCTCTCTTCTTGCGTGCCCTCCAGATGAACTTGTGAAGGTGTATACTACAACAATCATGTCTGGGACACGATCAGGCCGCAAGCCAGCACGCGCTGACACCATGGATTCGAAGATGTCGGCCACGAGTACGTCGTGGGAGAAGCAGACGTCGGGGTTCTCAACTGAAAGTCTTGTCAGGTACGAGACTCGGGATTCAGAGAGGGCCGCCGAGCCGGTCGTGGCAAATATGGAGACCATCGCCTTGAAGGCACTTCATGTCGATGATGATTCTTCGTTGAATCCATGGACCTTCAGAATGTTCTTTCTAGGTACTAAAAGATGATATCGAAGCAGTGCCAGAGTTCTGCTGATTATACTTTCAGGCTTCGGGCTTTCTGGATTCGGATCTGCCTTGGCCACGATTTTCTTGTTCAAGCCACAGTCTGTCACAGTATCTGTCATATTCTTAACGGTTATCAGCTATGTCATTGGCAACGCCATGTCTCTTGCTCTTCCAAGACACGGACTCGTCGGCCGGTGGTTCAACCCGCACAGCTTCAACTCAAAGGAACACTTGGCAATCGTGATTATGTCTTCGTCGGCTTCCTCAGCAGCGTACGCCACGGAAGTTCTCGCTACACAGAAGCTATACTATAACATCGTTCCAAATGCATTTGTTGCTATCCTGTTGCTCTTGTCATCGCAACTACTCGGATACGGGATGGCCGGTGTTCTCCGCAAGAGTTTGGTTTATCCCACCAAAATGCTGTGGCCCAGCATTCTACCCCTGAGCTCTTTGATCGAGACCCTGCATCGAGATAAAAGTGAAATGAGAAAGAAATTCAACTTTTTCTGGATCATCTTCGGCGTTGTCGCTGTGTGGGAACTGTTCCCTCAATACGTCATGCCAGTCTTGACCGGTGTGAGCTTTTTCTGTCTCGCAAACCGAGAAAGCTTGGTCTTCACCAACATCTTTGGAGGCGCCTCTGGAAATGAGGGCCTCGGGTTGTTGGCATTCAGCTTCGACTGGCAGTACATCGGGACCAGCGCATTCTTCACCCCACTCATCACCCTTACGAACTCTTTCGTTGGGTTTGTGCTGTGCACTGGAATGTACATCTGGATGTATTATGGAAACCTCTGGAACGCCTTGGATTTTCCATTCTTGAGCCAGGAACTCTTCTCTCAGACCTCAAATTCGACAGCGTTCGTCGTTTACAACCAAAGTGCCATCTTGAATGCCGCCAACGAGCTCGACCCTTCCACACTTGAGACGGTTGGACTTCCATTCTTCGCCACGACCAATGCGTCCAGTCTTCTTACCACCAATCTCGGAATTACTGCCACCATCATTCACATCCTCCTTTGGAATGGTGATATTATTAGTAAGACATTCAAAGTTCCTAAATGGTCTACTGTGAAGAACTTCCGCCCCCGTATGAAGTTCTGGGAGAAGAATCCTCAAAACTACGGAATGGAGAGACTTGACGACGACGAAGAAGAACTGGATCCGCATTACAAGCAAATGCTGTCCTACAGAGAAGTTCCATCCTGGTGGTACCTCCTCATTTTGGGCGCATCAATGGTTGCCGCTTTGTTCTGCATCTACAACTTAAAGTCTACCTTGCCATGGTGGGGTTTCCTCGTTGCGTGCACTCTGTCTTTTGGTAGCACACTGTTCTTCGGCGCCCTGAGTGGACTCATTGGCTTCGGCGTACCCATCACTGGACTCGTGCAGCTCATCGGCGGCTATCTTCATCCCGGAAAGCCTGTTGCTAACATGTACTTTGTCCTTTTTGGAGCCAATGCTCAATCTCAGGCACTGTTCTTGGTCGAGAATCTTAAGCTTGGTCAATATGGGAAACTCAGCCCAAGATGTACCTTCACGGTCCAAATCATGGGAACTGTCTTTGGCGCCATCATCAACTACATCCTAATGAGCTCCATCACGACCAATCAGCGGGAGATTCTTCTCTCGATCCAGGGAACCAACATCTGGTCTGGCCAGGTCATCCAATCCTTCAACTCAAACGTAAGTACCCCCTCCAACGTACCTCGATATCTCTCTTGAAGCTAACAATTCTGCAGGCGATCGCCTTCGGAGGTCTCTCAAGCTACCTCTTCAGCATCGGCCGCACCTACCAATGGATCGTGCTCGCACTCCCTCTCGGTTTCTTCATCCCCCTACCTTTCTACTTCGCCCACCGTGCCTTCCCAAAAGTGGGCTTCAATTACGTCGTTACTCCCGTCATCGCCTGGTATCTCGGCTACCTGTCCGTCGGCATCAACTCCTCTGTCATGGTGCTATTCGGTCTCGGCTTTTACATCCAATTCTACGTCCGCAGACGCTACCCTGAATGGTTCTTGAAGTACAACTACATCTTGAGCGCAGCCATCAGTGGAGGCACAGAGTTGTTAGTATTCATTACTACGTTTGCGGTCCAGGGTGCAAGTGGGAAGGCAGTTCCTTTCCCGCCATATTGGGGAAACAATTTCCAGAAGGGGAATTTCGACTTTTGTGCTTCGAATCCCGCGTTGGGGTGAGGATATAATGAGGGTGTACAAGGGGGGCTGGGTCCAGGTGTTGCGGTGTTGTGGGAGTTTATCCCGTGTATTTGTACATTATACTGCCGAATGTCACTACCGTTCTGACGTGTCATGCCAATACTCCCCTCCTTCCTACCGTTTGCCTGAATATAAGCTCTGGGCCTCTGGCCGATTTTTCACCTTTCTTTTGTTTATGGGGGCAGGAATTCCTGGCCATAGTTGGAAGTAAATTTCATCGAATTTTAAAACTAATTTGCGAGCTCTGTGTTAATTAAAAAGCAGCTGCATGAACGGCGCAATTGAGATGCATATAGTTTCAATCCACGTGACTGGAACCTCCCCCTATTTGCTCGCTTAATCGTGAACTCCGTACTTAGCGCCGCTGTGCCTTCTTTTGAACTCCGTGCTGACGGTCTTGTGCATGCTCAACGAATAGAACTTATCCATGCTCTCTCGGCCGAGCCAAACCCTGGTGAATCTTTCGCTTGGCGGATATAAGGAGAATACCGAGTCCTCGCCCTGCTTTAGTTATACTTACCAGGCCAATGAACAATCTTTCAACGAGGATCTATCGCTCATTAAGGTAGTCGGTCAGAAGCCTCGCATGCAATTGCATGAATTTGGAAGGTCTGAGCCTTATGTATGAACATCCATGAACTCCGTACTTTACAGCCCACCCCCAGCAGTGTCACCTATGAACATAATTATATATTGACCCTCTCCCACGAGCTGGAGTTATCAGATCCTCTTCTAGTTCCAATTCCAAGAGTCATCACCCCTATTCTTACTCATTTCAGTCACCTCTCTTACTCCAAACAGCATCTAAGACATATCCACGTGTTACTGCCAACCACATACAACATCAACCACACACAACATCCACACTTTCCACACATCATATCTACTCACACCCTCAAAAATGGCCCAAGCCTCCCCAACAACTGGCTATCTAGAGCAAGCCTACAAGATCGACGACCTCGCACACACCAGCCTCCTCAGACCCAACCCTAAACTCGACCACGCCATCTCTAACTCCAAGGCCAACGGACTTCCAGACATCACCGTCACCAAGCTGCAAGGCCAATTCCTAGCCGTGCAATGCCAACTCATCGGCGCCAAGACCGTGCTTGAAATCGGGACCTTGGGCGGCTACTCAACGATCTGGTTCGCTAGCACCGGCGCCTCCGTTACCAGTATTGAGATTGATCCGAAGCACCGGGACGTTGCGCTTGAGAACACCAAAGGCTTGGATGTGGATATTATTCTTGGTGCGGCGCTTGATGTTTTGCCGAAGTTGGCGAAGGAGGGGAAGAAATTTGATTTTGTGTTTATTGATGCGGATTGGGGCGAGCAGTGGGAGTACTTCGAGTGGGCGGTGAAGTTGACGAGGGATAAGGGGTGTATTTATATTGATAATGTGGTGAGAGAGTTGTTGGAGGAGGGGGAGATAGGGGAGCAAGAGAGTTTGGTGACGAAAGTGGGGACGTTGGAGAATGTTACTGCTACGCTTGTGTCGACGGTTTCGAGTCATAAGGGGAGGCTTGATGAGATGCTTGATGGGTTTATTCTGGCCATTGTTAAGGAGAATAAGTGAAGTAGGGTAGAGGTGGATGGAGCAGAACTGTAGAGATGAGTAGGTATGGACGGTGAATTGTGAGTCGTTCTTAAATTAATAAATTTTGAGTCTAATTCATACATGAGAATGAGATGTAAGCTTGCTGTGTCCAATTAACGGAATAGATGGATAACAACGCGCCGAGACCCTGCTGCGGCAGAAGGAACTTAATCCGAAGTATACATGCAGCGATCGAAGTTGCCATTTATGTTATTACCCCAGTATTCAGCTGTTTTCAGGAGTTAGCAAGCAGTTTTATTCAAGCAGGGAAGTCGGGTGGGGGGCAACGTACGGAAATTCACAGCCTTCCCTGCTGCTCCAGCAACCGCGAAACTTAGTATGAACACAATAACTGAGGTTCCACCATCCAGCGCCGCGGACACCAGGTAGTTATACTTGACGAACATATTTGGGTACCGCTTTCGAATATAGACCTGGCTTACCAGTCCGAAGAAGAAGAAAGCCATGAGCGAAGAATTAATGCCAACACATAGCCAAGAAATGTATAGAATCATGATGGCCGTGTTGATGTTGTTGAGTCCGAGGTTGGGATATTTCTTGTGCAAAAGCCAGAACGGAATAGGAACGAAGAAACCAGGGATGAAGATTAGTGTCATCCATTGGTAGGTACCGCCTACCGAGAACAGCTCGTGGGATAACCCACCCCAAGCCACCGCCAACGAATTGAAGGCTTGTGCTTGTTGACCGGACCACACATTTGTGCCTTCAATGGATAGCAGGGTCTCGAATTGGTTGTCGATGATCTCGTTAGTCATAATGTAGTTCATGATTGCACCTAGTGCCGTACCAGCCATCTGGAAGGTAAAGGTTACGCGGGGAGCAAGATGACCGTATTGTGCGAGCTTTAGATCCTGGGAGAGGAGTTGACCTTGGATGAGGGCGTTATAACCCTGATACATTGTTAGTCTATAGAATCAGGCGAAGCTAAGATGGTGACTTACGTAGAGTGAGAAGTACATGTTTGCAACTGGGTTTCCTGGCTGGATGTATCTGAAGATATTAGGTTAGCGTGTTATTTTAACAACTTTCAGGAATTGAACAGCTCACCCTCCGATCATTTGAACAATAGGCTGGACTAGCCATTGAACACCAGATATAGCCATCATAGCCCCAAAGAAAATGAGGAAAACGTAGCCGATAAGCATTGCGATTAGGAAGCCCCACCACGGCAAGGTTGAGTGTCCAGTATAAAGGATTACCATTGCAATAGTGAAAGACAGCAACAAGACACACCCAAACCACCAGTCAGGAACAGCTTTATAAGCCATCATCAACTTGTAATGAGGGTCATAATGGTCTTCGTTCGGCGATGCCTCCGCACCATCCCTCCAAGTAGTCCAGTATTCCCGAGTGACAAATCTTCGAAGGCTGGAAGGTGTAAAGGGCGCAAATGCTGCTCTCATATCCGTCCAATACCACAGGAACAGGTGAACAATCAATGCCGTGACGGACATGTTGGTGACCAGCAAGTTGATTCCGTAGGTTGTCGCGAAGTACGGAAGACCTTGCACTGCAAGAGCCGCTGGGTCGATGCGATGGTCTGGTCCGATCACGGCAGTCTGGTTCCAAGGGATGGGATTTGTGGAGTTTGAATCCACTGAGAACAAACTTTGTGAGAGGAAGGGAAACTTCTGGGCATCCCAAAGATTGCCGTAGTAGGCGGCTGTGAAGACGACAATGCAACCGCAGATGCCAAGGCCTTGACTGATGAGACTGTCCATGGGATAGAATAGCGGGGAATAGCCTCCAGAAATATACTGCCAATCGAAGCACCAGGAGAATAATCCTAATCCTTCGTCACCAGAAGCACCTCCGAAGATATTGGTGAAGGTGGCGCTGTTTTGGTTGGCAAGACAGAATATGCTGACACCTGTTGTGTGATAGTTAGCCTCCATATAATTGTGGCGGTATGCGTAGCGACGTACCAGTCAAAAGCGGGCAAATCCACTCAGGAACAATCTCCCAGACGAAGATGCATGCAAAGACAATCAAGAAGACCTTCAGCGGCTTCCTGGTCAATTCTCTTGGTCTATGGAGAGTTTCCAACATAGATACGACTGGCAAGTTAGCTGGCCACAACATATTCTTCGGATACACCAAGGTCTTCCTCATCAGACCTGCAATCCCATATCCTAAGAATTGTGAGGAGAACAGTAGGAATACCCCGAGTCCTCCACTAAGCTTTGCGCCATAGTACAGTCGCTCCACGGCTAAGATCTCAATACCCTGGGCAGATATAGAAGCCGAGTTCGCCATAATCACGATGGCAAGATGCTCCTTGACATTGAATGGGTGGGGATTGAGCCATCGACCAATGATGCCTTTCCTTGGAATAATAAAAGACAAGATCTCTCCGAGTATGAATGTAATGACCGCGAGGAATACAGTGGAGACGACGACGGTTTGCGGCTTGAAATAGTAGATTGCAGAGATGGTTCCGCCAAAAACAGAAAGACCGGCTCCTGTCACATAGGTTAGCATAGGTTGAAGGATCTTCCTAGCTGCCCGCCCAATCGACTTCGAAGTCAAAGCTTTTGTGAGAACATACCAAGGAAAATTGACCTAAAGGTAATAGCATTTAACGAAGTGTCATCCTCGACGTGAATTGTATGAGTAAGAATGTCGTCCTTGTTGGCGGGATGATGGATTGCTTCAGTTTCTTCCGCATCTGGGTGGTCTCTGTAGGGCGGGAGCTGGTCCTCCGAAATAGGGGCCTCGAATACCACATCGCCGTTCTTCTCATCGTAGTGTTCTCTCTTCTCAGAGAGTCTTCCAGCGTCTGACCCAGACGTCGTTCCAACACTAGAGATTTCCTGGGCGTCACCCGTAGATCCTCGGAGGGAAGCCATTCTTCCAAGCGATGTTATGGCTCGTAGGTGAACAACGCAAAAACTATGATGCGGGAGGCCACGAACTTATGCTTTGCACGCCTTTCAGCTGCTGCAAAGGCACGGCAGAGTCGGCCGAGGTGGATAAAGCCATCGGAGTTGAAGCTGCGAGTATCTTATCTTCTCCTAGAGTCGGGATACTCCCCCACTCAGATACAGCCTAGCGGAGCTGACATTCTTGTGGCTTCCTAGATCGCCTTAGCACCAACAGGAGGCAAGCCCGTCTTGACGCTTGAAAGACAAGCTTTGTGGGGAGGTAGCAACGACCTTCCGCATCAGGACTGGTCCGGTGAACTCCGAATGAAACTTCCATGTGCCGCGCACCAATTACATCTCCGTTCTTGGCGAAGCTTATGCGCATCAGCTTCTAGAAGACGATAAGAAGCTGAAGATATTTTGTAGAGAGGCATCATTGGGTGGCAATTGTGGCAAGCGACGCGGCCAATCCGCTTAATCTCAAAGGAGTATCCTATGGGATGAGCATGATGCAGTCGTATGCTCGTTTAGCAGGCCGATCACTCACCAACCTTCCGGAAAAGGAGTGCAGCGAGTGTAGCATGCTGCATGGAGACGCCTATCTCGTATACTTGAAACACTTTGCTCAGCATTTACGAACACGTCGCTGAATGGGATTTTGTACTTGATGTGGCAAGGCCGGAAAAGTTTGTTCTTACGGCATATTTGGCTGAAACCAAACCCCAAATTCACAAAATCCCAAAAACCAGACTATCCTTGACCTAATGACTGAGAATGAACTCTGCTGTTTTCTGTACTAAAATTATTTATATAAACCACGCAACCGTATCGCGCAATTTTTTTTTAATTCCCTAGTAGCGCTTATCGTGGGCTATTGATATTATATAAAATTATTCAGTGCGATGCGATGTTAGTTTGCGATTGTGAACAAAGCCTTAAGCGGGCGAGTTGGGAACAACACCATAAAATTATAAAGTACGTCTATGGTGACGTCAGCGAGTCGTAACGCAACCCCGTCGTAGGCGCTGAAATACAGTGCGCGTTATGTGGAACGCTCTAATCAACATTGACAACACCAAAAAGTTATATATTCTCACAATTACATGGCAACGAACATACTAGATACTTAGTTTTCTATGCATTCCCCATACAAAAGTAAGTAACTTTAGGGCAGGGTCTGGTTTTAGTCATATGCCGTTGTTCTTGTTCGCGTGGGGACAACAAAACGATCAACTCCGAATTTCTTGCGGAATACGAGAGATAGTTGTATCTTCAACCCATTCGATAATTCAAGATATATTGAGGTGGAACTTCATGTGCGCATGTGGTTCTCTTTGTGGAGCCTCTCGACTTAGTTGCCACTTGGCGAGCTACATTGGAATGGAATCGTATTTCTTTGTCCTGGTATATGTACTTCCGTACCAAGTAGACACGATACAAGCCCTCCCCTGAGAGCCTTTCCCTTGCCTCACAAAAAGCCACCCTCATGTAAAGAAAAGAAAAGCCTACTGTTGACATCTCCCGATAGTTCTTTTACTTCCTGTCAATGTTCCATTTTCTGAACTAGTCAGAGCATGTGCTGTTCATCATCAGGTACCAGAGTCATCGAGGTAAGGGTTATCCGAGTATGGGCCAGAAAGATTGTAACCACGTAGGTCGTCCAGATTTTTTGTCCATTGCTGATGTTCAGTTGGCTCAGGGTCTGTGAAGACAGACGGCTCGAGGTATTGCTCCATGGGATCGAAAGCGGGTGAACAGAGAGGCTGGGCGTACTCCTGCGACTGGGCCGTGGAAGGGACTAAAGGCGCACTCGCACTGCAATTGCCCATACAGTCGATGTGCCCAGATCTTGATCCGTAAGCAGAATCTATGGATGATACTGCGGATTGTCGGTGCCTTTGTACATGAGACTCATCGAATGTATTCGGCGTTTCCATATAGTCGACAGAGAGCTGGTTCATGCAAAAGACAAGTTCGGACAGTACCATCTTCATTATTTGGTCTCGGCAATCCGGATCTAATACCAGGCGGCCAAGTCGTGTTTCAACTCTTCGCTCGAGTAGGCGAGGCAGATCACTTTCACTTGAAGGGATATTGGGCTGCTTGTCGAAAGATGGCGTTGGCGGCTGATCAAAATCATGTCGATCTATCATGAAGGAGCAAGTGTCAGTATTTAACGAATAATTATGGCAAAAATTTGACATACAGGGTCTGGTGGAGGGCTTAGGATCATTGGGGAACAGTATTTTGTATATCTTGAACCACTTCTCCTCCTCCGAAAGGCGTTTTCCCCTCCTCGACAGCTGTGTTATCATATCAGTCGTCATGGTTCTTGACGCGGGCAGATCGAGAATGGGGCATTCGGGGCCTCCTTCGTTTCTTAGATCTAGATGCATATCCAGGTCCTGTTGCTTCCTGAACGTGGTACCACATCTAGCACATGCAATCTCAGGCGAATGGACTCTGTTCAGGTGTTCCCTGCAGTATAAGGTTAGTGTAGTGCACACCTACAGAAAATGAACGAGATTCAACCTACTTGAGACGAGCAATATCCGCAAACCCCATTCCATTAGCGCAGAGAGTATATTTCTGTCCGTGCTCCAAGCTTGTCGTGAAATATGACGGGTCGTGGATGTAAAACGGACATACAAATCGCCTGTGCGTTCCATTGTCTGTCTTTGCTTTCTTGGATTGAATCGGGTCATCGTCTTCACCTGGACCATTGCTGCCGTCAGAGGGATGTTTATGATGTCCTCCACCGTTTGGTGGTGATTGGCGAGGTTCACGAGATCCAGAGTCAGAAGAGCTTCCACCTGAATCCTTCTGTGGTGTTGACCCAGTAGCCGAATTTCCGTGACAGGTCGTAAAAGTCGTATTCCGCTCTTGGTCTTCCGGTGCCTTCAACTCATTACCAATCGAGTTAACATCATACAGTCCTTCCACATCTAAGGGCAGAAGCTCATGAGTGTCGTATTCAACCCAGGAACCTGCGCCGAGGATCGAGTGAGCCGTGAGATCGAAGTCAAGACTGGTCGTTGTTTCAGCTGCGGACTTGGTTTCCGCCGTGAGAGTAGTGGCGGCTAATATTAAAGGCTGAGTAGTGGTGTTCGGTTCAAGATGTAGCCCATAAAGCTCTGTGGTGATATCTTCTTCGTTGTGTTTTACGATCTTATTTTCCTCAGGTGGTGTTGCAGCTCTTCGTGACGCAGGCGTATGCTTCTTTTCTTCGGGGTCCTGAGTTGAACGCGGCTCCATTGTCGAATTTTCGCACCCAAGTACGTATTTGACGGATTCTTCGTCGCCACCAAGAGCTAGATGTAATCTTTGGTCACGTGGCTTCGCAGAGGACTTTTGGTGGTTGGTGGGAAGGTTTTCAGTTTTCGCTTTGAGCTCTTCATGCCTATGTACAGGATCGATCCGTGTGGAACCATTTGACTTCGATTTAGGGAGAGCAGAAGTGTCAACAACAGGTTGACATGCTCGCAGGTCGATCGAACTTGGTATCCTTCCGGGAGCTTCCACGCCGGATGTCTCGGTAACCTCTAAATGGCGACCAAGTCGTGCTTGAGGATCTTCATATTGCTCACCATTTACCACTCGATCCAGTGAATCAATATCTAGGTTGAGTAATCCAAGCTTTGTTTCATCGAAGAATGTAGGATACTTTTGTGCTTGTTTGGAAGCAGAGTCAATCGAATTAGTATTGGCGAAACGATCTGGCACTTGAACGCACTGATTTTCGAGGTTTCGATATTCTAGTTCAAACTGCGGTAGTTGCGACCTGTCCCTAACAGGACCTGGAGAAGCGGGATTTGTAGGAACGAGGTGGTCAACAGATGAAGAATTGAGATCAATCTTGCTGCAGCCCTCCCAAGTACCAGGCTGGTATTTAGCTTCGGCACCGCGATATAAACAACTTTCCGGCAATGGAAATTTCTCTGGCCGATCTACTTTTTTTCCTGTTGTGGGAACTTTGGGAGAGAATGTATAGTTGTCGGTTGCGTGCTCTTCATCAGAGTCCTCCATTGCCAAGCCTTGAAATTTGAGTGTCAAGTTAACTTGTGATCGGGATGTTAGTGAATGTCCTTCGTGAGTGCACACAAAAGTATGAAAGGATCACTTGGTCTCGCAGAGGCGACAGTATGAGCAAGGCAGTAATTTGTCAAAAGAGAGTCTAAACTCACCGGCGCACTCCTCTGTCCGTGGGGTTCCTGAGGGAATTCTACGGGAGTGGTACTCGTAATTGAACAGTCTAAATTGCTCATCGTCGCCCGGGCGTGGGTAGTCTAAGTCGAAGACTTCCACGTTGTCTGGATGGTCACCAGTTTCAATGCGTCGTTTCGGTTTGATCGACATTGAGATGGTAGGGCCCGCCTGTAGAGCATCTTCCGTTAGTGGGTACACAGCAGGACCTGAATTCTTCCTATTTCCGAAATACACGCCTCACTGAAAAGCCACACTACACTTACGAAACGTTCCGAACCGATCCTTCCGAGTGGGAGAGGTGATACCACAAGATCGTGACGGGTGCTTGCATCCATATGTACCCATTCCTGTGTATGAAAGGTTCGACTGCCCTTATCACATCCGTGAGTCGTGTATCCTGACGGCGCCTTGCAGAAAGAAATATCAGCTAGAGTTTGCTGGCAACATATGCTCTGAAGATCCGCGTACGACAGCGATCAGTCCAGATGAAATTTGAGACCCAACCAGAGATTCGCATGTGGCGAATGAATTCCAGAGCAGTTGCGATGAAATGGGATCTGCATGGCCTGTGGCCCACGCCGGTGGCTTGCATGAACAGGCAGCCACCCCCACCACCCAGGCAGCCAACCCCGCAGTTCCAGAGCATATGCTTTAAATAAGACTTCGTTGCTGCCCAACACTAGCTTCATTCTTCACCGGGTCGCAAACTATTCCATAGCTCTTAGGTCCAAATTAGTATGGCCTTGGTCCAAGAGAGTGTAAGTGGTGTCTCAAAATATCGAGAACGCTCTGACCGCCATTTCACCAATTACACACCATGAAATATTATAACAGGCACTGCCCCGGGGGACAGCGTTTGCGGCTCAAAAGGTTCGACGGAAAAGCCTGACAATCGGAGGATTTATGGAATCAGGACTCCTACTAGTGGTATCCACCATTCATGCGTCTTGGGTATCCGCGAAAGAAGCAGAAGGAACACCAGTATCGTTGATTGAGAGCATACGCTCCTAGTGTGAAAAAATCGTGGTATGCGCCGAAGAGTTTGGCATCACTTGTGAGCAACTGCGTAGTTCCCAAGATGCCGGTTGTGGCCCCCGTGGAGGCGCCAAACATGGAGGAGGTGGGAAGTACAAATACCACTGAAAAGCACACCGAACCAATCTATAAACTTCTCGATAACGCGCAAAACTTCAACAAGGACTCCATTTATCTGAATTGCCAGCATGTCTGAGAAGTCAGGAAAGAAATCCTCGAGGTAAGCACTTGCGCTTATTCGACTTATAGATAATTTCTTATAATAGGTTCTTAGCAACCAACGTACCCTTGGAGCATCCGCGAACGCGGCCGAAGCACCAAAGCCCGACATACCATCAAACTCAAGGTACGCATTGCTCCAGGTCCATATCTCCATACCATTTCAAAACGCTGCTCGATCGCTCTCCCTGATGATCCGGAGATCCTTTGTCACAGTACTTCATTTTGGAATCAAGCCATTTCTAAGAGATCAATGTCTCGTATAGTGACCAGACAACATCGAGCATGTTAGACCGTTACATCTACTCAACCTCAAGCACTGTTGAGAGGGTCACCACTGGAGGTCTCTGCTCACGAAATGGTCACGTGAGCAATCTAGAACAACACTTGAACGTTCTGGAGCAAAAGATTCTTGGGGACAACAAATAGCCACGCTGCACGCAGGTATGACCAAAATTAAAATACTCAGCGTCCTAATATGCTAATCAATTTCGCAGTCTAGTTATCAGGAGCATGAACAGAAGATGCGAACAGATATTAATGAAGAAGATTTGCAATGATTGGAGGATTGGGGATCAGGACCTTGTCCCGCCAATCAGGGTTCAGTCGTGGTCGAAGAACTCCTTTGAGAGCCTCTACCGGAGGCTCGGTATTCCAATAAAGCAAGCATTCAAGTCAGACATGAATAAAAAATAATTATGGCTGCCTAGACGCTAAACTCTCGCTCACAACTCGACATCAAATTCAAGAGAGTTGCGATCTACCATAAACCGAGTACAACTATTCTCCTTCTGAATCATCTCTAACAAAGAAAAACCGTTAGTAATTGCCCTCGAGACGTACCAAAAGAAGGGAATGGGATGCTAGCCGATTGAAAGAAATTCATTACCATTGCCACCACCTGCCGTCTTTACAGCCCTCTCAAAAACGGCGGTCACATGCTCGAATACCGGCTTTCCCAAGCCTTCTTGTCTATACTTATCCAAGATCTTGCTCTCTTTGCAGGTCTCACAATTCCAATCAATACGATAGACGCCGTTGCCTTTTCCTTCTTTCATAACCGTCGGCTTCGCCGCGGCAATGCCAGCAGGCCGCTCAACAAAGCCATCAATGTGGCCCTTCTTCTCATGATTTACCGCAGGAGGGTATCTGCAGCTCGTTGCTAGAAACAAAATTCTCTCGCCTGCAACATCGGGACTAGTGCTTAGGAAATGTGTGTAAATCGGCACAATCGTATATCTTGGTATCTGTGCCAGGTACCAAAGAAGACCAGGGGTGGAAGCGAGGAGATGGTCCATGAGATGCGTTCCAACACCTCCGGGATTTACATGGATAAACGAGACTGATGGATGCTGTTTGGCCAGTTCTTCAAACATAAGATCGGTCATCGTTGCTGCGGCCTGGCTAGCGCGGACGAAGTTGTAGTGCTGACGGCATTCTAGATCAGAGGGGGAGATTGTGCCTTCGAAGCCAGCGCCTAGGATTGAGATTATGCGGGGCGAGTTGCTAACCTCGAGAAGGGGGAGCAAGTTTATGAGAATGCGTTGGCGGGAGTAGAACTGCAGGGCAAGGTCCGTTTCGATGCCTTCGGTGGTGTCTGGAACTGGTTATTTTGAGCTCTTCATGGACGATGGAAATGAGCATACCATGCCTTCCGCCCAAGCTTAGGTATCCCGGACTCATGCAGAGAATATCAATGTGACTTTCGAATTTCTTGATCTCTTCGCATATCCGATCGACTTCTTTGATGAGCGAAACTTGTCCTTCGATGAAAACGTACGTTCCCATCGAGTTTATGGTTTTCAGCTCGGCGATGATGTGAGATCCTTTTTCGTTAGAACGACCGATGATGTAAGCTCTTGGCCCGTTGACATTTTTGGCGAATTGTTTCAGTGTTGCCAGGCTGATTCCTGCTGTCGCACCGACGAAGACTGCAACAAGGCCGGGAGGCACGGACTGTAAAGCGCGGTTCGAAGTTCTTATATCTTTCAAGTTGACCATAATGATAGAGTTTCTATATTTAACAAGTTGCAGAGGCGAGGACGGAGTTGATGGTAGTAAATAAGTGATGGGAAACTTCGACCACGACACCATCACCTGAGGAGCGTCAACGTGATGGAAAATTTCTAGCCTTGTTGCAGGCCTATGCAGTGGATCATAAAACTTATTTGGGGTCAATGCAGAAGCCGAGGTAGGTTTTCCATCGGCGAATGTGAAAAGTGGCATGACAACTGTGTCGACGAAAATCAGATGCTTGAATGTAGAAACAACTCACGTGATACCTATCACCCAATCAGGGCATGCTTGGCATCTGCAATATTTCTGTATAGTGGTTCCAGTCTAGTGGTGCCGAAGCAATTCAGTGGGTTATGCTTGGGTCTAATCCACACAAAAGCTTTGTCCCACATAGGAAAAGAAGCTGTGGTCCAGAGGCTGGCTGGCCAATAATGCAAGTCGGCTTTTTCCGCACTGCATACTAGATACACTCCAAGTACCGATGCAGAAACCATTCAGTCGAGACTCGCAGCTTCTGATCTATGCTCATCATCTGCGGAGGCACCCCCTAGACCGGGCATCTCATCATCGGAGTCACTCCCTAATTCTGGCATCTCATCGTCGGTGGTTTCCTCGTCCTCATCATCTTCGTCTTCGTCTTCATCATCCTCGTCCATCTCGCTGTCTTCATCATCCGGATTAAACAATCCCATTCCCAGGGCAATGGGAAACGGTATGCCTCCCCACTCCCTCTCGCTATCATCATCGCTGTCAAAATCTTCGCCAAAAAAGGCTCGAGGGCTTGCCATAAGATCATCGTTGTCAGGGCATCTTCTCCAACCGTAAATCGGGCGTGATGGAACTGCCAATTCCCAATTTTCAAAGTCCTTGAGCGACAATTCTGACAGTGAGGGAAGCTCAAACTTGGGGTGTTCGAGATCTGATGGTAAACTGTCGAATAAACTTAGATTGTGGTCTCCTCCACATCCAATAATCCGCGGCGACAAACTGTCTACATGGAAGACAACAAGCAACTCCCGTAGACCTGTAAGACTCTTCACTGCACGCTTCAGACCCTCGTAAGGGTCATAGTCGTCCTCAATAGGAGCATTGCCATAGTAGTTATCAATAGCCAAGTATTTCAAGCTCGATATCTCCCGCTCTCTAAATGTGCTGAATACATGTGCCATGTCGTCTTCCATGCTATTGTCCACGTAAAGGGTATCGATTGAGAAGTTGAATCTGATTTTCGCGGGATGGTATATTGATCCAAAGCAGAGGGGATAGTTGTTGAGAAGGTGATTGCGGGACTCCTGGCAGACTTCGAGGGCGATCGGAGGATCGACGTTGGATAAGAATCCATCATCCGAGTCATAGGTTATCTCAACTGTCCGGGACTCGCAGCTTGTTTCCCATATGAGGCAGCGTAGTTCGAATGGGAGATTTGGGAAGAGCGTGAAGGACCTAAGTGCTCGCGGGTTGTCTGACATGGCCGGCAAGTACGCGAGTAACGATTCTGCTCAGGTCCAGATTAGCTTGATGGTTTCATGCAAACGCTCGGGAAAGCATACTTTGGATGCTGTAATAGCAGCTGGGACGGTACCGCATCAGTAGAGAGTTCCTTGTTGGAAAGAGTATAAGGAAAGGGGGGACAGGAAAGAAAGACGCGTCGAATCGACGAACACGAAATTCTGCCGATCTCGCTCTCAGTCACGTGATGCCCAATTTGGTCACCGCCCTTACCTCAATTCTGCTGCCTTCAAACTACTTTCTCTATTACGACGCTAAGCGGGTCGATCAAGTATTTAAATCGCTTCCAAAGCGAGAATTCTTTTGAAATAAGATGTGCTTCTGAATCCAAAACAACCATGGAGCTGGAACCCCAACCACGAAGCTTCACTCTCTTCCCCGACCTTCCTGTCGAAATCCGTCTCAAAATCTGGTCCTTCATTGCCCCTAGCCCTCGAACCGTTTCAATAAAATATAAAGGGCTCTCATTCAATTCAATCGGGAAAGGTTTCCTAGCAGCTGCCGGATGGAGAAGCCCTGATCCCGTTCCCATCATTCTCCACATTTGCCAAGAGTCACGTACGGAGGCACTAAAGTCCTATCAGCTTGCATTTGGCTTATATCTCCAGCGTGGACATATCTATTTCGATTTCTCCAAAGATACTCTGCGGTTTGGGAATAGCCAGGGAGATGCTTACATGACCGTTCCGGAAATGCTGCAAAGTGGACCTATTGATTATATGCTTGATGTGTTTCTCGGAGGAGAGTTTTATGGAGCTGAGGACGCGGAAAAGGTGCAATATATGATTACTGATATTGATGAGAGTGTCTATGGTAGAAGGGCATTCTGTTGGGATGAGATTCGTCTTTTCACCGGACTGAAGGAGTTGACAATCATGCCTTGGGATGAGGATGAGATGGCTGATGAACTTATGAGAGGGTACCGGGATACGTTGAAAAATGTGGCTAATGGTCATCCCGAGTGGGTGGTTCCACGAATCACTGTTGTTTCGGCGACGTCTGGAACATTGTGGGGAACGTTGGAAGTCGAATCATCCGGCTGATTTAGTCACACGGAGTGAACGGTTAAAGTAGTGGGTCAACATAGAATCTGATTACTGCTCAACCATTGCTTATCCAATGTACGAAATTACTATGCCGAACCTAGGGAAGTCCACTAGTCTTCACTACACTCTAATTACAGCTTCGTGGTACTACTCACTATCATCTTCAACCCCTTACCTAGTGAAACTCGTCATTCTCGAGGACGTAACTCTTTCTTTCAACTTCTTGGTTCTGGCTATTCTTCCAAAACTCTCATCATTTATGAAGCCACAGACATAGCGCTCCCTCTTCACAGAGACGTTCCGTACTGCATCCCAGATCCTACCACGGACAAAATCCTTGAGCTTAACTACCCCTCTTCACTCCCCACCAAAGTCGCACTCCGACTCAAATCCCTCATCTCCAACTCTATCTCCCTCCTCTTTTTCAAATTCTTCTTGATCTCCTTCCTCCTCTTCCTAACACAATAACACATCAGGCATCCCAGTAGCCCAGCTCCCAACCCCAGTCCAAGCCCTATTCCTAATATCGATCGAACATCTTTCTTAGTCGATACCCGGCATATAAATGCGAATCTTTCATTGTTCGGGTTATGTTCTGTGGCATTTTGAAACAACGTATTGTAATCATCGCAGTCGATAGTATTATTGGAGATTATGGTCAAGGGACCATCGAGGAGGATCAGTGCCGGGAAGAATAACCTGGAGCATTGACGGGTTAGAATAAGTCTGAGCTAGCATGGGGACAAAAGAGAACGAAAGGGGAGTTACGATGAGACGTAGCCTGTGAACGACATAGGCCCCGTAATAGACGTTAGGTATGGGAATGAGAGGCTATGTTCATTTAGCTTCGCTAAAATGGAAAATGATGTGGAGGGAATTTACGAAGTGATATTGTCTCGGACGTGCATTTCCCCAGAAAATGAAGTTAGAGATGGGAATGTTATTCTATAAGTGAGAGATTAGATTAGACTATTTGCTTTATGTATTAGGGAAGAGAGCGATTGAGGTTACACGTACAGAGGGCAACTGCCTGTAATATCGATGTTGCTGATATTGCAAGGGGAAGGGATGTCGATGTTCAGTGGTGTTGTGAGATCGAGTGTGAGGTTAAGATTTGTGGTTATGTAGGGCAGAATAAGGCTTTACGAGTTAGTTTGTTCATTGTTTTTTGGTTGTACAGCATCAGGTCCGGCCAACTCACTTATTGAAGGCACCATATATCGATATTCCTTGGGAGACATTCTTTAAGCAATTGAATTCCACGTTCAGAGCTTGTCCGCTACCTATCGCAATAGAATCTTGTACTGTTACTAATTTGGGGAGTGATATGCTTTATGAAGTGAAAGTTAGCATCCATCTTTGCATTGATTTGTTTTACTGTTGCAGCGGGCAGACTGCGCAAACGTACCCAGAAAAGTTTCCTCGGAGCAACAACTTATTGACGCTGAGTAACGAGGGGAGGGTGAGATTCAAAATGTGTTCCGAATAGTTTTCCAAGCAATCACCACATCTGTTGGTGCCTATATCGAGAAGTTCATGCACCGTTTGGAGTTTCGGAACTGATATACTAGAGTGCTAGAATTAGCTTGTCTCAAGTGAAATATACAGTGGAATAACTAAATCAAATCCTTTTCAAAATTGATGATTCGAGAACAAAGCTTGAAAGAAGAGCCTTCTTACCTAGAAAAATTGCCATCCAGGGTTATGCGATTTGCCGTTTCAAGAGAGGGTAGGCTGACGTTAACAGGCAGACCAGCTTTAACGGACAGATTCCCAATTGAAACCAATGAAGGAAAGTCCAGCAACTCAAGGGTTTGCCCCATTAATGGTGCTCCCAAAAACTCGATTGTGCCCACTGACTCAAGGTCTTTGAAAGTAATGGCAGTCACAAAGGGTGTAATTGTATCCAGACCTTCGATCACGCCGCTAATGTTTATAAGCCCGGGCAGATCTAGAGCACCAAGATAGCTTGAATCAACTATCAAATCACCATTAATGCTAGTGCATTCGTTTGATATTATATCAGCATCTGTTTGGTTCCGTACTGTCTGCGTTGGGCACTGCATTGCTTTAACCACTGAGAAGCGAGTCAGAAATCTCCACAACAGATATTGGGAGTATTTGAGAAAGACTGCAAGGGAAACATCATACAATGAGTACAAGTAGCAAATAATATCGCACCAAGAACATCCGGTGAGCGCCTCCACATCATGTAGGGCGTAGGGAACGCGCATTAACAACGGCGCAAACATTAAGGTTGTGCGAGTAATACGCCAATGCCTGCGAAGAATGTCGAGATGAAAAATACACCAGGTAGATGCCTGGTTTGAATCAAAAGTTGCGTTTCCCGATAGTCCTAAGACTGATCTACTGGTGGGATGGAGAAAAAGGTTCCTTCATTAGTCTGATCCCCGACCTGACAGCATTTTCTTGGTGACTGGAGGAGGAAGTTCAAAGTAAGAGCACAGTTGCATAGAACCGAAGACATGAAACAAACGAATATATGGACAAATGGAATGAATCTGGTGTTGTACAGCGTTAGTGCATGTTGGAAGTGAAGATGCGGCAGCCTTGATTGGGTGGGTCGGATCGAGAACATGAGTACCTACCAATTTCAGGGGCTCGTCTGAGGCACATTTATCCAGATTGCTACCCCCAGAACCAGTCATGACAAACCATAGATCCGGGACTTAGTATATAATTAACTCCAGGTATATTCCACATTACGTCTCAGTCTTGTCATGGACAGAACAAGTGGTACTAAAATTTCAATGTACCAAAGCTAAGTCGGAGAGTTTGCAATATTCGCATGAAAATCTCCATGCTAATATCTTAAGCTTGAACTTAAGCTATCCTTACTTTAGATATTTTCCCCGCTTTCTACTGAGCTAGGTAGCCGTTATTCAAATAGGTGATTTTCTGGTGTCTCACTAACCACGGAAGAAAGTTGAACGTAGAAGAGATAGAGCAAAGTCTGGAAGCTGAACAAATAATTTTAAGCCATGCAGAGGTTTCTGTATCAGAGGCCGCAGACTCGGCGAAGCACCGCTTGGTAAAAGTTCAGGAGAAGCAGATCTGACAAGGCGTCTAAGGAGAGTTTTGATTAAAAACAGGATGATGTTTCAAAATCATATATAAAGTTCATCGCACTTGATGAAAAAGATACTCCTTCAAGACTTGACATTTGTTTTCTGTTTCTTCATTGTAGCCGAAGAAGTTACTTGAATATTCAATCTCATTGAATTTCTGGATCACTAAACTCTAGTCCTAAAAAGATTAAAAGTCCAGTCTTTTCGGAAGAACATAAAGCAAAGACAGGTGAAAGTGAGCAAATCCCACCATATGATGATCCTCCACTAGTCCAGAGTCACACTCAGCACCTGCTTATCATCCCACACAAAGCTACCCAAGAACATTAAATCTCAACGACCCGTCATCCCCACTCCCCTGGTGAAACAAAAAAAGCCTCCCATCGTACACCACCGCACCGGGACTCGAACTAAGCCTCGAGCCCTCGTCCTTCACGTCCCCCACCCAAGAATTACTATCAAAGACATTATACCACAAATTACCGGTATCTCCCGAACTTTTGTGAAAAACATACAGCTTGTCGCCCCAGACCACAACGGAGGGCGAGGAAGAGAGTCGGGTGCCGGGGACCTGTAGGTCGGAGGGCGCCCATTTGTTTTCATAGAAGGTGTTGTACCAGAGATTTCCGCAGTCGCCAGAGCCTTGGTAGAAGACGTAGAGCTTGTTGAGGAAGACAACAGTGGAGGGGCTGTCGGAGAGGCCACAGCCTGGTACTTGGGTGTCGCCAGCCCAGGCGTGGAGGGGAGTATTGCCTGTTTTTGGCTTTGGGTTGGTGCTGGGGTGATGGGCGGTTTCAGTGGCGGTAGGCATGTTGAAAGTTGTATGAATTAGAGGCGGGTTGTGGTTTGTGTAGATGGTTGAGATGGCTATCGTTGATTAGTTAAAGGTTTAAAGGAAATATTGCTCAGAGAATCAAACAGGAGTATAAATAGACGCAGGAGGGTGGCAG